>JABASH010006175.1:0-10980 GCA_019776445.1 Tomocerus maximus
TTTTTGAATGTCAGTCTATTTTCTTTTATGCAGGCATTACTTAATGGAATTTATCTCTAGACGTAATTGGTACCTATTTTAATGTACATCATGTCGTTGGTAGTATTATATTATAACAGTTATTGTTAAGCATATAAAATTATATGTGCCTATCTATTACATTACAAGTATTAGTATCAACTAGAGGATCATATTCACTATTCTAGTACAATTTAACCCAATAACTTGATTACAATTCAGAAATTAAATCACAATTGCCTAATCTGTGACTTTTTACCCGGTGTTCACAATTTGACATATAGACCTGTGGGACAATGTAATTTAGTGTCTTTTCCAGTATCTTATGGAAGTTTAAAAATTTTCTTACTGCGATACATCATGGACATTTGTTGCTCTGTCTACTATTATAGTGCTCATATCAGAGAATTGTGTATATCAAGCTGTTAAGATAATATTTTGGAATACTTAATAGCACACGATACCATAACTCTAATAACTCTATATATAGTAGTGTAGACCTTGGATATCCAAATATTTCGCAGTTTTTTGTATCTGTATTTTATCAATTGTAATTTCATACAGAAACACAACTCAGCTCATAATATTCAGCACTTGATTCCAATTGGCTAACACTTTCGTCAATATTATGGTTACGAGTCATATTACACTAAGCGGAAATATATTCTATGCTTTCGTTCATTTTTCTTTTATATCATAAAAATTCATACGAATTTAGTTTTCTCAATTTTCTTTGACTGTTTAAGTACTCGATTCTATTTGGAGCTATTACGTATTCTGAGTTGTGGCGTAAGGAAACCTGCCTAGTTTGGAAAAGTAAATGCATTTGGTTTTACTTAAATAGGGATAATTAATCTAATTACTTACCACTCGAACGATCGGAGAATGTTAATTTACTCTGGGTGGGTGTGTCAATTGTACTACGTATGTAAACAGTTAATTGGGATACTATGATTAGGAATTACATTCGGGAAATCCATGCAACAATCGAGAATAACTAGAAGAGGTTAAAATTTATCTTTATCACATCACACTAAATAAGTCTGGACAGGATTACCGTCCTTATGTTTATAGTTTTTGGAGCTGGACAAAGGTTTGGGCTGCTGCTGTTGTTGTGGCTGGTGGTTATGATGATTTGCGGAAGGATGCCACTGTCCCGGACTGTTCATGGCCATGGTTAGTTGTGGCTGGTAAGTATATCCATTGGGCAAATGAATATTATTTAAAATGTTATTTTGCTGGAGCTGAATTTGAGGTTGGGGACTAGGCGGGTCGAGTGTCGAGTAGACATGTTCACCCTCCAAACTCAGGTAACTTTCACCACCACCACCACTATTACCACTAATCCCTCCATTAGGAGTTAAATTGCTAATGTTATTGTTTCTATAGGAAGATTTTGGCACTGGCACCGGGGACTTTGTGTTGAAAAATCCTGGGATGACTTCATCCGCCGTGGTAGACTCCGTGGAGTGACTTGAGGGAGGAGACTTTGGAGGATTTGTCGTTGGAAGAGGAGGATAGTATAAATGTGAATGCTGTGGACTTTGCATCGTGGAACTGGGAGAGTGCTGGGCAGAACTTTGGTATTTAGGAGGTAACGCGACGAAATTAGCAGCATAAGGCCACAATTTATTGTTCATGCTTAAATTCATGTTATTACTGTTCATATTTCTGTTGAGCTCGTCGATCATGTGCTGCTGTTCCTCTTCAGGCATCATCCCGCCTGTGGAATACTTGAGAGTGGACATCATCGCAGGAGTTTCTCCCGAAGATGCAGAAGTTGTTGTCGTATTGCTCGTGATATTGGAATGGTAATGGGACGAAGGGTCTGGTAAGCAGTATTTTAGTTTCGACCAGAATCTTCTGTTCTTACGGGAGTCAGTGGACATGACACTCCATTTGATTGTGTCAATTTTATTGTGTCTCATCCAGGAGCGGATGTCTGGATTGATTTCAATGGGTGGGATATCCTCAATGAACACAATTACTACTGACTTGGAACCCCGACCCGAGGACTGGTTGGAGGATTTCTTCAAAACGGCATGGAAGGCTCCTCTGTACTCTCCGCTGGTCCATTCTCCCTGTAGAAAATTTCTCGACAAAATGATAACTACACTTTTTGAATTTTCTACAGCACCGATCATCATCTCTTTCAAGTCCCCCGTCTCGCTGATTAAATCCCGGTAGTGGAGACACAGTCTGTAGTTGTCGTTTGTCTCCAACTCGTCGGCAATTCTCTGGGCGACGAATTCTTCGTCTTTTTGACTGTACAGTAAATACGCATCGTAGGATTTATCATCTTCAATGTGAGCGGGACACATTCGGACACCGAAATGAGAGTAGAGCCAAATTCGGGCATTTTCTCTGCAAATGACGACGAGGACGATGACAAGGACGAGGAGAATGACCAAAGCAATGAATCCCATGAGAAGAGGCAAAGCAGAGAAGGCTGTCAAGTCAAATCCTCCCTCGATGCCCATAAGTGCCCATGAAGAGCCACAAGTACGATTGTAATCCATGAGATGAGGACCGGGTTTGTGAGTTGTATTCCAGACGCATTGTAATTGGCCCATGTCTACAACTTTCCTGGAGTTATCTGTCACCCAGCCGTAAAGTTGATGCAGGAATTGACAGTCGCAGTTCCACTGGTTGCGGGCAAGGCCAATGTCAACTAAATATGGGTTTAGGCTGAGCTGCCACACGGTAAATACTACCAGTCGATTTCCATCGAGTCTCAATGTTTCCAGGGCCTTGAGCGGAAGGAAAGTTGTATTGGAGATACTTTCTATGAGATTATCGTGGAGGTAAAGCTCCCGGAGACGACCTAAGTGGTCGAATTCGAATCCGTGAAGAACTTTGAGTCGATTCTCTTCCAGATGCAGGCTTTGGAGAGATTGTAAACCGTTAAAAGATTTATTACTTATTGTCTCGATCTGACTAGCATTCAGGTAGAGTACTTTCAAGTTTTTACGGCCAATGAAAGTGTGGCTTTTCAAAATGGGAATGGAATTCCCATCTAAATACACTTGAGTGGAGTCCATAGGCAGTCTGCCTGGAATTCCCATTTGACCCGAGCTAGCACAGTTCACAACGTTGGCTGTCCAAGCATCCCCGTGGTAGCAAGTGCAATTCCCTGGACAAGTCATCTCACAATCACAAGCATCAAATTCGCAACAGTGACAAAGAGCAAAGCAATGTGATTTGTAAGGGCAGAGAAAATCTTGGGATTTCATATCTGGCAGAGGAATGTGAGTCGTGGTCCGGCTGAAAGCCAAACGGCAGACGATAGCATCCAAGTCCAATACTGTGGGATGGGATCGCAGAGTCGACAGTTGATTTATTCTGCGTAGCCATTCCATTTCACAGTCGCAGAGGAATGGATTGCCTCCAAGAAAAAATTCCGGTAGCGATTTACCCGAAGGGATAACGGGAAGCCGTAGGGCATTCAGCGGAATGTTTTCCAATTGATTCCCAATCAATTCGACTCTTCGAAGGTGGGCAGAGCGACTAAATGTTTCTACAGCGAGTTTCTTGAGGTGATTATGACTCAGGCGGAGTATCTCTAGTGAAGGCGGCACGGCGTGATAATCCAGCTGTTTTAGTTGATTATGGGATGCGTCCACGACACGAAGTCGTTGGTTTTGATGGGGCATTTGATTTTGGAGTCTTTGAGAGGAAGATGCAGAGGAAGATTGGGAATTACCATTTGTATTTGTGTTCGTGTTTGATTGTATTGTGGCCCATGCACCCCCGAGAGATTCTAATTGATTATGACTTACATCGAACCATTCAAGTGTTGACGGCAGGAGGGAATAGTCCACCCGACGAATTTGATTCTCCGACACATTCAACCAGAGTAAATTAAGCAATTGTGGAGCCAAAGTACTGGGCAGAGTGTCTAACCGATTCGAGTCGAGTCTCAAAACTCTCAAGTCCGGACATGAATTGAAAGCGGAGGAAGAGACTCGATTGATTTTATTTTGAGCCACATTGAACACTCTGAGACGATTAATTGGGTCACAGAGTCCTTTGGGAATATCCTCTAGATGATTATCAACCAGTCGGAGCCCATACAATTGCCCCATACCTTGGAACGTTTCGTTATTCAAAAGAGAAATTCTATTCTCACCCAAATCCAGTGTCCGCAGTAATTGGAGTCCGCGGAGAGCCGAGGGGACTTCCGTAAGCTGATTGCCAACAAGTCCCAAGTCTTGGAGACTCGTGCAGTTTTTCATGGCACCCGGCTCAATCGTCGTTAGCTGATTGTAGTCGAGAATTAATTTGTGGAGAACGTAGAGTCCGTTGAACATGTTGGCGTTGATGGTGACGAGTCTGTTTCGTCCCAAGTTCAGACTGTGCAGGTTGCTCATGGGTGCAAATGTGCCGTCGTCGATGGAAGAGATGAGATTGTTCCCCAAATCCAGGACTTGCAAGGTGTACAGATCGTAGAATGTCGACGGAGCCAAATGGGTCAGTTGGTTATGCGACAAATTGAGAATGACTAATCTGACGAGAGATTTGAAAGCTTCGGACGTGATCCATTGGCTGGAGAGGGAATTCATGGAGAGGTCGAGGATCTGGAGATGGTCCAGTCCATTGAGGAGTCCTGGTGAGAGAGCCGTGAGAGAATTATTCCTGAGATCTAATTCTCTCAAAAGTTTACAAGGTTGAAATAGTTTCGGCGGCAGAGCGACGAGACGATTAGAACTGAGGTTGAGCAGCCGCAGTTGGCTGAGTCCATGAAAAGCTTCGTCTTCCAGTTCTTCGAGCCAGTTGTGATCAGCACGGAATTCTGTAAGTCGTCTCATCCTCTCTAATCGTCCATTGCCCAAAGTTCGGAGAGAGTTGTAAGATAAATCAAACGATCTCAGGTCGGCTAAACAAGAGGAACTTGCAGAAGGATAGTCACTGGCAAGGAATTCTGATGTTTTCGCCGAATGGCTGTGGCCGGCTAAAAGAGGCTTTCCCGGTAAGCCCAGATCATCAATATCGCTCAGGAGATTATGTGTCAGATTAAGAGTCTGCAAAGATCCCACTTGGCACAAAAGTCTCTCCGGTAAATTCCACATGTGATTAAAGCCCAAATGGAGATGACGGAGTTGGGGCACGTCTCCCAAAGCTCCAGGTGAGATTTCCAGTGACCTCGCAGCCCATTCTGAATTCCCTGTGTTGATTGCTAATTTTCTGAGATGTCGCAAACCGGAGAGGAACTCACTGGGCAAATGTTTCAGCTTACACTTGTCAATAGTCAACTCGTGTAACTCACTTAGAGAACTTAATTGACCCGGATGAACAACACTCTCGAAAAATAGAAGATCATTGCACACGAGTTTTAATCGAGTTATCGTCGACACATCAAACAGTTGCGAAGAACTGCCGGAATAAATACTCGATGTTAAGTTTTCCATGTCGAGGTCTGGATGCAGAGTTCGGATTTGACACAGCACTACAGAATGCTCACCGGAATTCGAAGAGGATGATGATGAGCCTCCTGAATTTGATGAGGATGAGGCTGCTGCTGAAGACACACTTCCACTTAGTACACCACTCTCACCATCCCTACCAACTAAAGATGATGGAAATGAAGAGCCGGGATTTGCCGACTGAGATGAAGAATGAATTTGCATAGCACACGATTCTATCTCACTATTTCCGTGGAGAAAAGTTCTCCCGGCTTGTACTCTCCCACACCATAATAATGTCAGCCAGATGACAGAGAACACAATCCGAAACACTTTCCATCCTCGCGGTCTCCGTAATCTCCCCGGCTCGTGTGTAGCTTCCATTTTCGATTTTCTTCCTTTTATCTGTACAATAGTGTGAAACGAAAGTAACTTGTATTGTATTTTACTGTACTTGGCTTTTCTTAGCTCCCTACTGACGACTGCTTCGGAAAATCTCGTTTCGATTTCACACCGAGACTAAAGATGACGAGGAGGACGAATATTATTAGCTACCCACGCTTCTTTTCTCTCTGGTTTTCCTACTATTATGTAGAATTTGGCTAAAAGAAGAACTCTCTTCTGAGACGAGGAAAACGACTCCTGAACTACACAAAACAGCTCATATTCATATTAGATATTACGGGAGTGGAAATAAAATAGGGAATGGATATTATCTTCTTGTCGTGTGACTGGAGTCTCTGTTCCAGAGCTGCAGACACAGACAGCATCCAATTCCATTCTTGCACGAACCACTTTGCTCTCCATTTCCTTTCATCGACTTTGTCACCTTTCTTCGTTTGGTTTCGTCTGGCCTTGTCTCCGAACTAAGTTAATACTAACTATATAGTTTTCCTCCGAGACTCACCCGAGCTACATGCACTACAGTCCCTACAGACAGATGATATTAGTGACACACCGACAGCACTATTTAGTATATTTCATGAGTCTTTACTCGGAAAGAGAGTAAGAGTAGGAATACTAGTCTCATTTTTGCAGCTAATGCAAAAAATGTCATCTCATTTTCCAGACTCGACTTGATATTCAGGGCTGTTCGAGGTATTCACCGAAAAAAGTGTCGCTCACTTAACTCAGTCAGTTCACTCTTAGCTACAGATGATGATAGCAGGGACACAAAACTTTCACACGACCATACTTTGGATATTTCTGACGGAGAATCAGATTCCGTAGGCCAGATAGATTCTCTCTGATGTTTACTGTCGTTGCTAGCTGAGTAGTACACTTTGTATAGCGATCTGAGTTCAGTTCAATGGAGATGAGATGGAATAGAATGGAAGCAATTCTTTTCACTCAAGTGTTCTCGTCTCCTTCTGGTTTCCTCTATTTCATTCTGCTCTGGTTATGTTCATTGCATTTGCATTGCCTTGCGAAATACTTTATTTTGCAGAGAATCGCAAACGATCGCATGGAACAGATATACACTCTTTGACACAAAACGAAAAAAAGTCAATTCAATTCGCCAATAGAAAAGATGATGTTCTCAGGGGTACTATCTGTAATGTACTTCTATTGTGCGATCACTCTCTTCTACTCATCCTTCTTCCAATTCTTTCTTCACTTCACCAAATAACAATGAATATCAGTTCACTTCGTTCCAGTCAACTTCTAAGTTGACGACTGTTTTGTTTTACATTCCGTTGCTTTCATACTCCTCAGTAGATAAAAGAGAAAATGACAATTCTGTTTCAATTCCCCTGATTGCTAATTCTACCGACGAGAATTTCTAATAGTTTTATGCTATTTGCAGTTCATTTCACTCTTTTGTTCAAAATGGAAAAATCAAGTCAAAACAAAATATAGTCAGCTCTTCCTTCTTCAAGATCACGTTATCATGATGTCCTGTACAAACAAAACAATAATTCATTACATCTCTCCGAAAAAATCAAGATAATAGCTAAAATTTACGTATACAACATATAACATTTATATTCATGTTTTATTATTCTGAGACACAAGTCAATGTTGCACTAATCTCCAGTATTGAACTACAATAAATATTTCGGTATTAAAAGATTAACATTCTGGTGAGCAATAATGGCAGTTTCTGTGGGGTACTTAGATTGCATTACAGAAATGCATAATCTATTTAATTACCTAAATCGTATATTTCATGGGAAAATGGTTAAGCTCTGAATTACTGAAAAAAGTTGAAAAACAGAAATGGTTGAGAATTGAATGTTGTAGATTTGTTTGGTCAGGAAATAAAACGTTGAATCAGACTCATGAAATTCATTGTCAACAGTAAAGTATTGAAGTGGGTGGGTTGAAATAAGACAATGAAATTCTCAACTAGACCCGGTAAGCACTCTTATTACTCTATCAAAAACATTGTCACAAAATGCACTAATAAAAAACGTAAATGCAATTTACCAGGAAGAGATTTCCGAATGATGCTCGTGGTTGATGAGGAGCACAAAGATAACTGAAACTAGTGAAAACAATTGAATTATTCGGAATAAAATGTTGTTAGGCATAGAGAGCCAGTGTTGTGTGATAGAATGTGAGAGGAAGTAGGATGAAACTGTACTTTAGGAATTGGTGTTCCGAAAATGTTGAAAGTTCAACTAGTATAATTGAGTGTGTGATGTCTAGTTGCGGAATGAGAGGAGAAGGGAGCGTGAGGTTGCTTTTGGATGAAAAGCTATGGGCCAACTAAAGAGTGGAGTAGTCGTTCAGAATGTTTTGGAAGGAAATCTCTTAGGTTCTAGGTGTATGCTCGGGGTTGCTTTGGGTTTAGTTCTGTATGTACATACTAATACAGAATGGTAGTCCGTGAGTGTACTCTGCTGTATTTCTTGTGTTTGTGGGGGTCTCGTTCACGAGTCGTGCTCGACTCACTCGTATCGTACACTAACATAAGTAAAGTCCAAAATGTAAGTATTGTATGGGAAACTGCGCCGAAGCCATAACCAACTCTTTTACACAAGTTACGTACGTTACGTTCTTAGTTACGTAGACTATCCATTCTTCCATCTCTTCGGAAAGTAACCACCAAGGATCCTATATGTGCATACCTATCTGTGCTATCATCATATTTGTATACTGCACTAAAGCTACAACAATTGCTCTCATATACACAAACACATACTCATACTCACCAAATGAAACTTGGGATTTTCATCCCCTCACTCATGTCAAGACTCAAAATCCTACGCTCTCTATCTATCTACTATACTGCTGAATATTATAACACTCCCAATGCATCCACCGATGTGCAATGCCACTTCTATTGAAATCCAATGCAACGTTATCCCGCTTGTCTCGCGTTTCCCTTAACGAAACTTAACTTGCTCTCAGCTGGTGCCTAGTGCAGTCTCTGCCCTATAACAGCTATCTATGTTGCAGGATACTGGCTAAATAACCCAACTCATCTAACTCCACATTTATGCTTTGCAATACACTAGACACCGAATATCAACGTGAGCAACGCACCTTAACCTTTAGCTATGTACCTTCCTTCATTCTAATGCATACAAACACAAACAACCTGAGCTATTCAACATTCAACCTCATTAGTTCCTTCATTCACTTACCGACTACTTGCTTTACAGACCTGCAATGCCATCCTATGTAATAAAATCTAACTTCCCTTCAAACTTTTGCATCCATCGTTTTTCATTAATTCAACCTCATTAGTTCCTTCATTCACTTACCGACTACTTGCTTTACAGACCTGCAATGCCATCCTATGTAATAAAATCTAACTTCCCTTCAAACTTTTACTTGCATGCATCGTTTTTCATTGGCTTGATTCATGAAAACGAACTTTACAGTTACAATTGGGCTTCTTAACAGCAGCAAAATGCTATTTTAGAAAATTAGTAAAATTCTGCTAGAAATCGACGTATTGTTTAGCTAATTTGAATAAATTGTGTTGCTAAATAAATAAAACTGGAGTATAAGTAGCCTGATGTTCATTTTTCAATAAGAGGAAGTAAATTCGGAGAGGATGAAAAGAAGTAAGAAACTAATTAAGGAAGTATAGAGGAGAGGAGTAATGGAGGAGATCTCTGGAGTAGTGCCACCTCTTCAGTTTTCTTTAACGAAGATTTTGGATTTATAGTGAATTGGGAAGGACTGTGAGTGTAGATATAGGTTGACTATCGATTACTCCAATAGAAGTTGCTGATTGAGAGAAAGATATATTAGCTGTGCGTGTGCGTAAGATGCTGCAGTACAATAGACAGGAAAAACAAGAGGAAAGAAAAGTGCGGAAAAAAGAAGAAATGAATGATCATTAACCCGACAGTCAGTCACCACTTTGTCGCCGAATGTGTAAAGAACTTCTGCTTAGTTAGCTTCTTGTTACTCCCACTCTTTTCCTAGTTTTTCTTCGTTAATTCCGTCTGTCGAATACATCGACGCTCTTATCTATTGCTGGAGACTTGTTTTTCTGCAAGATATTCCTTAGGCATGTACTAAATATACGATGCATATACGCACGCTAATTAAAGGAGAATATAGGGAAATATGCAAATTCAAAGGATTGGAAGGGAAGCAGTGGAGGAGACTTATTAGTTATGCAGCAATATTGTTGTAAGCGATAAAGCGACAGATTCTCATGTAAATGTTCTTATTGCAGATTCTTTATCTGTTGTATGTGTAAACATAAAGTTATAATGGGTCTGGCTTTGGTAGTTCAAGTCATATATCTACGGAAGAGCAACAAGAAGGCAATAAAAGGCAAGAAAGATATGCAATGGAGAAATATTCGGGTTCTTAACTCTCCGTGACTGCTATAATAATATACATAATATGTATGTACGTTTATAGAACCGAGTTATTCTACAAAGAAACCGAAAAAGTAGAAAGATCCGAGAAAAAATACATTAGAGTGGTTCTTGTACACTAAAACTAAGTAGTTACTCTTACTGTCTTCTCTTGTCTTGTATTTTCTTGGCTTGAGTGCATATAGGCAGAAGTTCTACTTTCGTTGAAAGAACACATACAAACTGGCACACTGTTACATACTCTGAGTTACAAGTACAACGGAGAATATACAAAAAGTTGAACTCTCTCTGTATACATAGAACAGTGCCATTAGACTTCTTGATCAGACAGATCTCTGTTTCTTCTCCGTCTTTCTCGACTGGAGTACCTACCAAAGAGTTGAGTTGGACTCTCATCAGGTTTTCCGCTTGAAAGCAACACAAGAAATAAAGTGACAGCTCGGCTAACCCTCTACTACTCTTACTTGTTATAACATTAACTTTACGTTATTTCTTGTCCTTGTCTACTCTCCTCCACTCTATATGTCGTACATTATCTAATTTCGGATGTATGTTTTGATTTCACTTGCATTACACTGGCCTTAACCTATATGGCTACATCTACAAATTATCCAGTAACAGGCATTCTACACATCCCCGCATATGTATGGTCCAGTTCATTGTTAACTGATTTTGGCAGTCTGAACTATGAATCGAATTTGGAAAAAGACATTAGGGAGGTTTGAATTTCAAAATTAACTGCGTCTGCTTCAACATTCGAGGGAAACCCA
>JABASH010006176.1:0-10980 GCA_019776445.1 Tomocerus maximus
CATATCAATTTAATCAAATAATTATTATCTCATACAGTTGTAAATGCAGAAATGAAAACGAGATTAATTCAATGAACACTATTTTTAAGACAGAATTAGAAAATAAAAAATTTAATGACCATTGTTGTTGGACAAGCCTATCTATAAGTATAAAGCATCCCATTTTTTACTTAGTAACTTTTTTTATTGCTCAATCCAAGAAAAAATACAGAAGTGCAGTTTCCGTCAATTATATAGTTATCTTTTACGTTTTAATTCGGGCAAAAAACAATTGAAAGATCAAAATCGATCAAGGTAGCACATGCTTTATTGCAATTCGTTCGGGGGGTACATTGGGTAGCCAAACAGCCCGGTGCCGCTGAATTGAAGCAACTCGGAGCCACAGACGTTGCTGGTGCACATGTGTAGTTAGGCTTGGTGCCTGTGCACGTGGCTACACTACCTGCAGGACAGTATTTCTTGCAACAAATAGCCGGGCATCCTGGCAAAGCTACAAGATAAAATGATACGTAATCAGTTGAAAAAATGTTGAAAATGGTGGATGACATGAATAGAATAATAATTATAAAATCGTTGCTAATTGTTGAATGCCCTCAATTAAGTTAACAATTAACTTACTTTGGCGTAGCATTGAACTGTCAATTTCCACAGGGGTAATCTGCATTGAAAAAGTAAGTTTTAGTATATAATTTCAATTGTTTTACTTATGAAATAAGAATTTTTATAATGATGAGTTCTACTTACTGCAGCATCGCCATAGCTGAAAACAGACAGGAGAGTCAAAGCAGCAATGTACAACATTTTAAGAGTTTCCGAATTTAAATCAAGATTCTAATAATTAAATTAAATAATTGGAAGGAGTTAAAGCCAAAGTTAAACTTCTGGTAGTCGGTTTCATTTTATAAGAGGCTTTTATAGTGGCTGAAAGTTGACGACTTTACTAATTCAAAGTATTTATTCAGCTGTGGCAACAGTTTCTAGGAAATACTTAATGGCCATTGTATGGAGACTCGTATGGGGAAAATCGTTAATCTCATTTTCAAGATTGATATTTTCTAATGTGGTGTGAAAGTCAAAAGCTTTTCCACTGAAAATTTCGATAGAAATCACTAAAACAAGGAAGTAATTTGGTGGAAATAGCTGGGAGAAATACATCGGTAGAAACCAGAGGTGGGTGTTAATTATTGGATTGTCAAATTAGCCCTCTCAATCAAATAGTTTTCCTTTTCCTATCGGTAGTCATCCGATGACTGAAATCCTGTACATATAATCATTGTTGCTTTCTGAGTACCTACTTCAATTGGTACTTAAATTATAAGGAAATCCTCTTTTACTTAGTTTATTTATACAGATGCATGTCTGCTGTGAGTTAGCATGAATGATGTGAAACAGTTTCATTTGATTGACGTCTTCATTTATCTCCCGTCTGCTTAGTATTGTAGTACTTTAAATGCTAACTATTTACAATTCTATATAGGTACGTACTACTATGGCGTACAAATATTTATATAAAATTGCCGAAATTCTCCGAAAAATTATCATTAAGCAATCCAATCCTTTTGAATGTATGAATGACGCTGACGGTGATTTGTGAAAATTAACGTGGCTATAAAAAATAAACCCTATTGTGCTTTTAAAAGTTGATACATGACACAGAAACTTTTCCATAAAAATAGGTGAACATAATAAATATATAATACGCTTTCACGATGCCCATTTGGGGTATTGCCACTGTTAATGATTCCATATTGCTTCAAATTATTTAAATGTTTGGTAACTGGAAATATTTCTCCTCTAATTGCACAGAAACGTAATTGCACATTCATAAAGTATAATACATGAATAGTTTATTTTATTGACATTTACAATACTATTTCCAAGGAATCTACTAAATATAGACGATGAATCAACAAAAGTTTGAAATGAAGGCTAATATAAAATATCTGCCGAACCTGCTAACCAGTTCCCAACTAAATAAATAATTGAATATAAGCATTTTTCCAAGAAATGAAAATGGATGGTGATGGTAGCACTGACGGGTGACGGGAAACATATAAAATGAGGACTTCAAACTTTTAGCATTTAAATTGAACGTTTACAGCTCCTCTTGTGAGACTCCTCGGTTTGAGTTTGATTATTGATAGAATCTGGCAGCACGTTGAAAATATTGACCATGAATTTCGTTTTAGCTACTTCAGTTCTTTTGCTTGGGACATTATTTAGCTATGGAGAGGTAAAATGCAGATACCATTTTAAAATCATTCTAAACTTGCAATAAAATACTTAAAAAAGTATTAAAATTTATTTTTGTACAGGCACAAAATTTTTCAGCATCTGGAATTGGTAAATAATTTATTATCTGACCTAAACCCAAGTTTATATATTTTTATAACTATACACAGAATACAGACACATATTAAATATTAACATTAATTGTTTAATTCTAGAAAGAACTTTCTTCATCCCACTTCCTGGAATTCCTATTCCGAGACCACAACCAGCAGCAACTACTGCGACCCCGACCCGGGCCCCCGTGACTTCTGCCTCTACCGCTCCTCCCAATTCGGTTTGTAATCGTTGCTGTAAGCAGTACTGTCCAGGCAGCACTCTTTGTGATCTTAGTGCAACACCTTCTTGTACAAATGCGGGAACACCTAGTGGAACTCCCTTAAGTTGTCTTAACAATCTTGCCGACGGATGCACTGCCTGTCCATTAACTGCAAGATGTTCACTTTCCTGTGGAGCGGTGCTTGGTCAAGCTGGTGCACAACTTGCTTTTTGCCCTCCTGTCTAAATCATTAGGCTGAAAATTGTTTTTCAAATGTGTCCAATGGGTTCGTTTAGAAAATAAAGTTTCTATAATTCAATTTATAATTTCATTTTAATATTCATAACACCAGTAGTGGACTCTTTATTTCAAAAATATTTTAATAGCATTTTAGTAATTGGGAATCCAACTTAATTTGAATCCTTAGCTCTTACTATTTGTGGCATTTATTTTCACACTATTCTACTATACCATATGCTTTACTTATGCGGTCCCGAATTATTCGAATTCAGTGGATGGATTTTGATTTATGATATTTTTACTTTCGGTGACCTTTTTTCTTTCTTTCTGCTCGTTTCTTTTATACATTCAGCAGACTAATTTTTATTTCCTTTTTAAACAAAGATTTACCCTTTTCAAAATAAAAAATTTTCTCAGTTTCAATCTGACATTGTATAACCATTTTTCCAGTGGTGCTATTCGTTTAAATATAAAATTGGGTACTCTGTCTGGCATTCACTATACTCCAGCATACACGCCACGATTTTTTTCGTCAGAAAGGGCATAAATATATTTATAAAAATCATATACTACTAAATATAATCATAAAACTAAATATCTTGCTCAAACGAAATATTTATACATTTGTAGGAATACTGCTATGTAACCTGTAATTGATCGATTGTCTTATAATTTATAGAATACAAAAAATCAGGGATAATACTATTAAAGCCTTTTGTACACAGACATTTTCCATATTATGTATATGCCATCCAACAAAGATTCCAACTCTGCTAAAAGATTTGCATGTAATACAAAACTTTGAGATTAGAAGAATAATCATAAAAAGTACATAACCTGCTCAAATTCTTATTATAAATACGTAGAAAAGCCCAATATCTCAATCACCTTTTAAGAATTCTTAACCATTTGTAACGCAATTTATGCCTGCGGAGGCGTTAATCAGTAACAAGATTTATGATCAACAACATTACCTTAAATTCTTTGGTGTTGGTAAATTAAGTGCTTAATTACATTTAAATAAGTCGTTAAATCTCAACAGGAACACAAAGTAAACCCAGAGATAGACATACCCATTTCATTTCACCAAGTTATACAAACTTAAATTATATCTAAAGCCAAAAATACATTTTATGGTGCATAAATATTTTATTAACAGCGTAATTGAATAATTGAATAAACAATTAAACATTACATGTATCGACAACAAAGATTAAATAAAGTAAAGAATTATGTACAATGCAGAGATTTAGAGTTAAAAATGTTATAGTTGAAAGAATAAAATAATAGGACGACTTTTGCATGCGATTCATTACATTAAGATGTAGCGGATGACGACCACCTTAATTATATGAAACCCTCAGAGTAGACAGAAGATTTGCAATGCAATAAATGCATAATGACTGTGTACCGCGGTTGAGTTATTTTACGGCCACTTAACGTTGAACTTCAGTAGAGGAAATGTAAACTTTAAATAATACTGGATTTTTATCAGTTGAAGTTTCTTATTGCAACTGCACTGTACAGACATTTTTGTGGTAGTTAGTAGTTGCACTTGCTTCAGATATATTGACGTAGTTTTCGTAGATCCTCTGCGTGCAATAAGCGGTTTATTATTATATTGACTATTATTATATTTACTTTGGGTGGAGATGTGAAACTACAAATGGAGATATTTCGAAGGTTATTTCTACCTTCCACACTATCCTAGAGTTTAATATCTGTTTTTTTAATTATATTATGACTGATACTCATCTGTTTAATATCTCCCTAGGACCACATCTTACAAGGTCAGAATCTCACAATGATTCAAACCAATTCTAGTGAATCTTAATCATGATATTGAAATTTTTCTAACTTTGAGATAACATGAAACTAGATCCATAGCAGGAATCACGGCCCAGTTATTTTATGTAGTAGTATAAAACCCATTCACATCCGAATCTATTGAGAGGACGAGTCCACTAATAAAATATTACCCGGTTCAGAAACACTGTCGTCGCAATAATTAACATTTGATAATTTTTAATTGCTCGCAGATGCGACCAACTTTATAAAATCTAGCTATAAACATTTAATTTATATTTTAAATGGACACAAATTAACTCTGAAATTACTCTAAATATTTTTATTTTAAAACCAAACTGTTTTCTTTGAGAGTGTATTGAGTGTAAAACTCCAGTAATCACCATCATACAAAAATTCATATAATATTCGACACTTCATTTAATTATTTACGCGATCAAAATATGGTCATAAGAAGGCAGGGCATGAAAAAGGCAGGGTTTTTTTCAAAGCGAAAACCCAAAACTCCGCAGTTTTGGGTTTTTGGGGGCTACTTGAACATCCTTGGACAGGCGCGCTAAAATTAAAATAAGTTAAAATTAATTGAATTCTTGTTTAAAGTATAAAAATTATAATTTGTGACAATATTAATATTTTGTCAACTTGTCAAGTGACCAGGAGCATTGGAAAAGCCAATAATTAATTAAAATGTGCGTATCCTTGGGTGCTCCAAATGCCCCCAAAAGCCCAAAAAGGCGGATTTTTGCTAAATTTGGTAAGCAAAAACCCAACCCAAAAAGCTGCTAGCCGATGCCCATAAGAAGGGTGGATATACCTACGAAAAAGCTTTGTTTCCTTTCGGCTGGGAATAATCTAAACCTACCTTATGCCTATCAGTTTTGATTCACGTTCAGACAGACACGTGTAATTTTTAAAGCTAAAAACTTGGCTAATTTTTATGTGGAAAAACAAGAATTAAATTAATGATTAGCATTTCCTTGTACTGTTACTAGATTTAAGAACATCCTAAGTCCTAAAGACTAGGTATCCTCATTGACGTCAAAGCATTTTTATTCAGTGTTTCCAATTTTTGTCGGGAAAAATTTCCACTGTAACGTCTCAGTGTTGGTATTTTGTCAATTTTTTTGTATTTTGACCGTCCGGTGGACAAAATGGACAAAACGTCAACCTAAAGTCAAACCAATGAAATTTTATATATTTAGAGAGTGAAATATTGCCTAAAACTATGGAAACATTAGTCTAGTAACAAGAGACTACAAAATGACGCATTCTATTGATTTTTAACTGCAATTTTTAGGATGTTTTATTTGATGTTAACTATATTGAAGTACAGTATCAGCTTGCCCCAAAAGGATATGTTGTTCATTTTGTCCACTTTGACATTCATTTGTCCACTAGGGGTTTTAACCACGTCCCAACCCTGTTATGTTTACAGTAATTGCATTTATGTGCATCATGCTATGCATCCAACATATTATCATCGTTGCTTATATAATTTAGAAAAATCATAATTACGTCTTCATTTATCCTCCAAGGGTACAAACGTTTGTTCGTGTATGCAGATGCATTTGTATACAGATGCATTATGTATTATGTTACTTATACCTTGATGTGATAAAATTTTTAAAGACTGTGCTGCACTATATAAACTTCGAATGAAGTGCTAATTTGTTACCCAGTTCATAATCAGCTTTAGCAACTGCTACCTGCAGGGTTAAAAGTATTGAATAACTGACGTTATAAAATTAATATTATACAAAATGCACAATAAACTACTAAACCTCCTGGTCTTGACCTTCTTATTTTTTGAATTTGGAAAATCTGCCGAAACAACTTCTGAAGAGTCAGAGAAACAATATTCCAATTTGTGTTTGTCGCCAAAGCCGTTCAAAGATGTTGATTGGAAATGGGTAGATATCTTTATGTACAATAAAATAATGTTTCAATTTATTAAAGGAATTCTTACCATCTTTTAATTAATTTATAGGTGCAGGCAAGTGAACCTCCAAATGGATGGCCCATTGTTTTAGGAAATGATGTAGCAAGATTCCATTTGGCATCAGGTCTTAAAGGAGAGCTGGTTTCCTTTACCGATGATTTTGATGACCTATGTGCCAGGAGCAAAGCTTCAGTTCCAACTGAGGAAAAGAAAACCCTTGATGGACAACACCTCGGATTTGAAAATCTGTCCTCTAATTGGACTTGCGGATTGTCTACTGAATTCCCAGGAGTTTTTGCGTGTGATGATCTTAATCCACGTACAAAATATCGTAAGTTCTTATGATAACTTGGGTTTAGAATTAAGTATGTTATTTGTAGTTACAAAATATAATTAATCCCATAAATGTGACACAAGTACGTTTAAATAATTTATTTTTATGAAGATGAAAACTACAATTACCACGTGGGTTACACGGATAACAAGTCATTTGTAATCACTATCGGTTGTTTTCCAAATGGTCAAGCTGGATGGAGTACTGTTTCTGTCAATGCCGACTTTACAGATGCCGAAAAGAAAATTATTGACGATAAAATTACATCCTTAGGATTTTCTAGAGACAATACTGTCACTATATATGATAAAGAAAACTGCACAGGAAATTAAACAGAAATATAAATACATACATGGCCTTTTCAAATCAATTTTTGGCATTTCTACTTCAGCATTATCATTTGATATTTTATAACACATATAATTCACAGTAATTTGATAAAAGCACTTTCAAGTTAGAAATAAACTTAGAAGTAGAACTATGTACATAGAGAGGCCATTTATTAAGTTCACATAGGTGGAATACTAGCATCGAAACTGAATATGAAACTGGGATCTCTATAATAACTGTCAGTAAAATTGTTTTTCGGGTAAAACGAATACCTGATAAGATTAAGATTTTTAAGATCCTCCATAAATTGCATGAAGATTGTAATAATTCGATGTCGAATTGCAACGTGGATTAACTATATCTACGCTTAAAAGGCGTTATACACCGCATATATTCCACCTATGACAAGGCAACTTGTTAAAAACCCTTATTGTATATTTCTGAATAAGTATAAATTGACCGAATCACATACTGTATATCTTTCTGTCTAAACATGTAATAAAATCCGTAGATTTTCAATGTATTAATTCCTGATAGTATTTAATCGAAATATAAATATTATATTATTGCATTTAATATTGTACCGCTTGAAGGCATTTTATATTTAAATCTCCAATGTACGCCAAGACATATCTATTATCTATTATGGTAGTAAAAGCATACACTAATAAATGAGTAATGCATGCACAGCTAGTACAAGAAGGGTAGCCAAATCTCAAGTTGTTTGGTGGGCAAAATAATGACGACTGTTTCCCTATTTCAAAGAAAGTACTAAATAAGTCAGTCATTAGTGATATTAAAACAATTAACTTAAATGGGCTTTCCAGCAAGGTGTTACACAGCTTTCTACGATACATGGAAGTGAAATGCGAATTAGCGTGTTTGGCACACACGAGATTTTGTATGGCAAGATTTTATAGTGAACAGAGTTACAATGTGTGTTATAGAAAACTGAGGGAAATTGTAGGGCAGAGTATGTGAAAATATATGGTACATGTTGAATAATATAATCATTATAATGTTAATTCAGTTAAGAAAAAGTCAAACTGAATTTTATGTACTAATGTCAAAACGTAAATTAAATAAGTGCAAAATAAGTCAATGTGGAAATAATCAAGTGAATGTCGGAGGTTGTTGGGATGTAGTTATCACTATCAGTATTATATTCTAAACTTATAAAACTTTTCCCAGCCATGATGTGTTCACTCAAATGCTGACTGCAACGTACTAAGCGAAACGGATGAATATACCCCACAAAAAATGCAGCTAATACATTCATGCTAATTAAAAGCTAAATAACATAGACGCTATATGATAATAATTATAATGATTATATTATTCAACATTATTATATTAAAATCAAGCCTTTGCAGCATTCATAGTACCATATATTTTCACATACACTGCCCTGCAATTTCCCTCAGTTTTCTATAACACCCCATGCATTGTAATGCAGTTCACAGAAAAGTCTTGCCATACAAAATCTTCATGTGTGCCATGCAAATAGCATTTTTTCCATGGAACTGGCATGGTAGGCAAAACTCCGAAACAACTTTGAAACGAAGCCTATGCCCATCCTTGTAAAGTGAAATGAACAATCCTAATTATCAAACCTATTTAGCTACATATCCTTGATTTTACAATTTTGCCGTCGCCAGATTACATAGGAATTGGCTAGACTTGGCTAGCCTATGCTTATGCTAGTACATACGTTATAATGGGTTTAATTAAACGATCTGATAGCCAAGTCTTCATTGCTGTAAAACTTTTATAGCTTTGTTTCCTTTATGGTATATGTTGCATGTTCTAAGTGTAGATAATATGTGTATCTATGTGGTAGTCTTAATGAGAAATGTCGCCCAATGTCTAGCCTTTTACATTTCGAGCGGGCCAACCGATTTTTCGATTGGCTGCCCAAATGAATAACCTTCATTTCAGTGCAGAAACACTGAAGATTTATTAAAATTATTGATCAGTCATAATAATTTAATAGTTACTGGCATGATAATAG
Organism: Tomocerus maximus; assembly: GCA_019776445.1. NCBI lineage: Eukaryota > Metazoa > Arthropoda > Collembola > Entomobryomorpha > Tomoceridae > Tomocerus > Tomocerus maximus. Next base: position 9,209 of record JABASH010006176.1, read on the forward strand.
AACTATTGATATATGTAGGCGTTAAATAATAAAATGGAATGAATCAGATTGCATGAATGACAATTATATATAGGTAGGGTTGTGGCTGAATGTGTGGTTAAGTGCACATTGTAAGTGAGAAGCGGGTGCTCGCTGACCCTTCTACTATTGCAATGAATGACAATTGTATATAGGTATGGTTGTGGCTGAATGTGTGGTTAAGTGCACATGGGCCAAAGCTGCCCACGAATGCCGAGCAGAGGGCGATATGCTCTGCTCCCTGCGCAATGTTTGATTGTGGGTTCAGGGTAGATCCTGCATGTTGCAAGAACCACGCCACAATGAAACCAAAGGTTCTCATTGGGATTGGGACTCATAGTCAACACATCGGTTGGCCAGGTCCTAACGTATCTGACATAACGTATCTTGCGTCAAAGGTGCAAGGTTATACATTGGGCGACATTTCTCATTGAGACTACCACATCTATACATAAAGCACATAATTTAGTTAGTTATAGATTTTATGGCCGTCATTTCTTCAGCAACTACATTAAATGAAGATCTGCACTCTGAATTCAAATTGCGCATATCTCTCATTTTGACTATTTAGGACATTGTTTTCCTTTTAACTTAAGTAGCATAAAAATTAGAAATTTTTGGATGTATCTTTTTAATGATTCTTGATAAGATTGTTTGATGTTATTTAATAACATAGTGGCATAAAAATAAGACAATTACAAGATACGATAGAGAAGTAGTATCTGTTTAAACTATTAATAATATCATCGCACATCGTACACTCTCTTAAAAACTCAACTTCATAATAAACAGTAATAATGTCTGTTGTGGACAGATCTGGACAGATAAATGTGTGATTTAGTTAGTTAATTAAATTATGAATGCAATTTTATTTCCAAGACGTTAAATAACAGATTGGCACGAGTGAAATAGAAAATGCATCAAAAATATAAATCGGCATGATTTTCAAATTATTTCAACTAAGAAACTTTGAGTTGTATAAGTAATAAAATTCTAAAAGATATATTGTCATCAAAGGCTGCTCGTAATATCGTCAACTCACAAACATAAATTTTCAATTTACTCTCTTAAAAATCTACAACTACTTTTCCAGACAACTAATTTAGAGGATATTTTCCTAAGACAATCACCAACACAAGTAACACCCAAATATAAGACAATCAATTCTTAATCAGTACAGACGACTCTTGTCGCTGCTGGTTCAGTTTGAATTTTAAATGACAACGTCATTGATATTAATTTTATTTTAATTTTATCCTATTAACCTCAAAAAATGCGCACAAGGCAATGTTATTTCAATTTCAATTAATATTTGCTCGAACAAAATGTACAAAAATCTATTTTATAATATTTTACTTGAATTTATTTAATTTAATAGATAACTACAATCACATGAATAAGAAAGTGGATTAAAATATAAAAATAAATTACTCAAAATGCTTTAATTTGACTGTGATGAAGAGGGTCCCTACTAATTCTACTAAGAATAAGTAGTAATGAGTAATGAGACAACAATTTTACTTTTATTATGCTGATACAAAAATTACGGGGATTGCTAAGAGTAGTTTGTTAAAACTTATAGAATTTATCAAACTTTTAAATTCTCCAAATCGCCCTAAAGCTAATAAAATTTATAAATGCTTCAAATCTCATCCAAAGGTTTTCCATGTACCATGATGTACCTATATAATATTTGTAATAAAAACTTTTTTTAAAGGTACAAACACCAAAACACCCTGATGTTAAAAAGCAAT
>JABASH010006177.1:0-10977 GCA_019776445.1 Tomocerus maximus
AAATGCCATTAGCTAAAACTGGTTGGGGGAAATCAGTTTTCTGGAGGAAGACGTCACCTTCTCCCCGAGGCGTAGCCAAGGAAACAGTCAAAGCACCCTGGATAGGGTTATAATCATAATGTCTCTAAAGCAATCTAATGCATATTAATACTGTCGTAAGCCGATTTTTGTAAGTATAGGACAATTTTGGGGAATGGTACCTATATATAGCCATTTTTAGTAAACAAAATTCTTGTTATGCTTCTATCAATCTTTCATAAATTATTATCAAGTAATATTTTAACTAGGAGTTATCATTTACATAGAAATGACCCGTTTCTTTTTTACTCCATTTAAGATTCGAGCTCCGAACGATGAAAGTCAATGTTTTACGTGCCCTTATGGAACTTTACCGGACGGGAACCACACAGTTTGCAATCCAATTGAAGAAGAATACTTGCGCTATTCTGAGTAAGTTATCATTTTGGAACTATGACTCTAGAATTTTAATTTTACCCATTTCACACTCATTGTATGTTAATACCAGTATATCCATTGAGCAAACTCACTAATATATAATGCACAACTATTACTCTAGTACCTACAATATCGGTCGGCCGAAGTAGTATTCCTAGATTATCTAAAAGTTATTATTAATCGCACGTACAACAATTAATTTTGAATACAGAGAAGGTAAATGTATTAATATTAAAGTCCTGGCAAGTGTATCATCCACTTGCACTTGGTAGTTTTGGAATGGTAATATTATAAAACCGTACACCTACTAAAACTTCACTTCACTTTGTTTTCGTCGTATGTTGCCCCTCACAAAAGTTCTGAGCCTATTTAGTAATTTGTCTGTCGAAGTGATTATGTTTGCATTATATTTAAGTATCATATCTATTGTAAAAATGTAAGCCCTATAATTTATGTATAACTAACCTAACCTATCTATTTCTATGGTATAACTGTACATTCGGACGAATCTCCTTCATTTCATATGCTGTCGATTTTATTGGTACTTATGCCCAGCCCATTATTATTAAGTGTATCATAAGTAGGGACAAACTCGAATACTATAATATTCGCATTACGATCATCATCACCTAAAAAGTAAATTAATTTGCCTCTATGTTCCATCGGCATTTTCCACTTTGTCCGATGTAATTGTCTGTGTGAGTGATGCGTGACTAATAAGGAAAGCTTTGAGACTCCAAGATGATTAATAAAATATAGTCACTTTTATTCAGAACTATTTAGTCTACTAATTCAATCTGGCAGTCTGAACTCTACCTCTAGTATACTGTGAAGACAAAGAAACTCCGAAAATGCATGTACCTCTATTTATAATACTACAGGGCAGTGCATACAAAGTATAGATGGAAGTAATAAGGAAAAGAGAAGTCTGTGTTGCTTTGGGGTTCCATTCAGTTAGCTTCAGCAGATTTGCATGAAACGACACAGGACTTTCTTTACTTGTAGATACCTTGATAGATTTCCGTTGCCATTATTTACATTGCACTACTGTATTACCTATTTACCAAGTAGCCATTAATGAACTAAGATTTCACTGTGACACGTAAAATAACTACTAAACAGTTTCTTTTAAAAAACTATGACTGAATATAAATGTACAAAGTACAAACCATATTGTGAAAACATAAACTTGTAAACCTGCGTGTATATTTATTCGAAATAATTTGTATTAAGGAATTACAGGTTATTTTCTTTCGATTGATCAAATCTCGTTCTTGTATCTCCATCTGTTTCTCCAAGTTATAAAGGGTTTTAAAGGAAACTTTGTTTATTTTGAAATGTCCTGTACAATACTCTGAGCTACTGGAAGAAACTGAATGAGGTAAATAGCTGAATGAATTAATGCTCCAAAGGAGATTAAAGCTTAACTGTTAATTGATTTACATCCTTTTATTTTGAGCCTAGAGATTTACATGGAAAGGAAATGTATTTAGATTATTTAAACGACTTGATAAGATTTACCTTGACGCACTCGTAGTCTCGTAGTTTCTGTTTTCCTTGCATATAAATGAATTGAACTAGTGGAATAAGGAATGACGAAGGTATCCATTCATTTTACAGTTCCACCGTCATTGCTTGCTGCATAATAAATTAACAGCTGTAGATTTACAATGTTGAAGCATCTTGAGCTGCGTTGATATGACTTTGTTGCATAATTCCCATAATGCCTGCCTATAAATAAGGCATTAAGTGATCCTATAGTTAGTATCAATATTACCGAAAACGGTGGTCTGTGCAGCTAATATTACATTATAGTACTATAACGCGAATGGAACGTAGATAAATATTAATTAAAATCTTGCTTCAATGTTATTTAAGTAGGCTTGTTCTCTGTACTGTAAACTTTAGATGGTAATGAAAATGATATGCATAAGAAAACAATGTGCAATGTTATCTGAGTCTATTCTAAACATCACAATGTTCTCTCTGAGCTGCGCTGTTGGGTGATAGATATGAATGGAGGTTTTCTAGCTGCCTCTTGCTCTTAAATATATCCAATCCATGTACTATTCATGGATCTGTATTTATTAATCCGCTTTTGCAGGCTATATGTAAACTATTTATTGCTAGTGTAAACGCACATTAATCAAAACGGGAAGAGTTATGTAGAGCAATTCAAAGTTTTTGACTCGAGAAGGAAAATTGTCGTAGCGAAAATGGAATGGGGTTTTAAACAAATCGTTGCCATCATCCTAATTTGGAACAATAATTTACAAATGTATTTGTATGCCGTCTTGGGATAGCTACGTAAGTAAACAGAGTGACATCCTCATAGATTTAAGGAAAAGTTAGCGTAACGACCAGCACGCGGAATTTGATGTCTCTCTAAGTTTGTGAAGACTAGTATAAGATCTAACAATAAGGTAAAGGAACAGATACATTGCAAAGAGCAAATGAAATAAAATCCAAGCCAGCCATATTCAGCTCAGTCACTATAACGAGCACTTTGTTTGTTGTCAGATTGCAAAATGTGAGGATAGAACCGAGTCGTCAATGTTGACTACTATTGCTACTTCAAAGTCCGAACATTGTCTGGAACATTACATTAGTAGCACCCACTATACCTACCGCCCAGTCTAAAGAATCTACTACTACTTATGGTGATGTCAGTAGACTAGACAGGTATAATCATTACACCTAAATATATTAAAAGAACAGGACTTATACCAAAAGAATCTACAAATGTATCTTTATATCTTTTTTTATATTAGTATATATACAAATGTAGCATTAGTACCCAGAAGCACTTGAGTTAAGTAAACATACACACACTATGTGTAGAGGAGAACAAATTCCCAAAGCATTTTTTTCACCTTGACTGTTATAAGTTTGCATTACTTAAGTGGGGCTATATAGTTAGTCGTAAGAAAGTTGGTTTAGTGGCGAATTGTGCGGTTGTGTGTGTTCCTTGTGTGTTCTGTAAGACTTGGTCTTGTGTTAGTACTTTTAACACAAGTTGACAAATGACGGCGATTTCTCATCCTGTTTGTCTTTCTGTGTTCCCCTTATGTTATTTTGTCAAGTGTGTTATGCCTTGTGAGATTGAGCCGGGTTAAATTGAACAGACTTCCCTAAAGCTATGTGAGAACAAGAGTTCACGATTACTTATGTTAGGATCTGTACTAGTGCTCTTAAAATCTCAGTGAAGCCAACTGTAAAGTTGTCTAGTAGGGAAAAAAGCAAAGTGCCCGTCCATATTTTTCCTGTTCTTTGCAAAGAGAGCTCTTTCAACTCTTCTTCCCATTACCAGAAACCACAAGACAGTAGACTACTAGACGATTTGATTTGATTCTCCTCTCGTCCTGTCGCATCGCACTCTGGTCTTCAATTAGAACAGCTCGTTGCTTTCCTCTCACTGGGGATAATGTTCTGCAATAAGCTTTCCCATCATCATCATTGTCCAATAGATTGTCTCTATTTATTTGAAGACACTCAAGCAAAGAAAATAAAGTGAAAAGACACTACGACATTGTGGATTATCTTAGATGTCCTAAAGCCCTATATAGTTTCCAAGAAAGTATCACTGTCTTGATCCACGCTACATCCTGACCTTTATTTTTATGTATAATACGTACTTTATGTATAATGTGGGAATGCTACAATGACATGGCATTGCTGCCAATAGTAAATTTTCAAGTATGTATACTATACGATCAGTGCATGCAATTTCTGTTTCTCGTGTATTTAATTTGATACTTTGTCAAGGGTCAGTGATATTAGTTAAACTGGATTGGTATTATTTGTCCATATCATGTAGAGTTTCAGTATTTCAGACTAATTGGTATGGGACAAACTTTCAGTCTTTATGGTATTGACATTAGCATCTGTAATGTATGTATGGGGAATTCATGTTTCCAAGTTTTCAAAGGAATTTTTTCTTGTCTTTTTAGTGCCTGGGCAATTGGTGCGATGACATTTGCTGGAGTTGGGATAATCTTAACAGCTGCTGTCATTGGCGTTTTCATCAACTTCAATGACACTCCAGTCGTTAGAGCCTCGGGTCGAGAGTTGTCTTACGTTCTTCTATTTGGCCTTTTATTCTGCTATGCCTTAACTTTCCTTTACATCATTCGGTACGTTGGCTATTTACTTTCCTTACCACATACTATTGTTGCCTTTCAATATCTTTCTCCATATACAATCAGATTTCATTATTACCCTTACAATATCAATAGATATGAAATGATATTATAAAATCCCTAATATACCATGGCATTATCGTGTACTTAAGTAATATCAGTTTTAAATATACAATATAACTTTTTCGTTTTCAGCTACTACGGCTTGCCGTTTGATTACTAGTTATGACGATTAGGAACTCAACAGCATGTATACGTGATAAAAATTATATGCATGGACGAGTATGGTGTATTTAATAGAAATAGTGAGGGCGTAATTTACCAATGCAGAATGCAACTGACTAGGCCAATCGAATAAGAAATAGTTATGAAATTGTTGAGAAACTAAGGAAATCGAATTTAGATTGGCATTACCAATTATTACGCGTGAGGGTTTAATTTTATTAGTTACCTAAAGCATAAATACTTTTGTTACGCAGAAGTATTGTGCGGGAGGCGAAAGGAAACAAGAAAGTTTGTAATGAAATTCCAGCGTTTCCAGATAATCCAACATCGGTTTTGTCGATATTCCCTGGAGTGAAGAGCCCTAAAATGTCTATGATAATTCGTAATTTATGACAGGTCAAAGTGTTTGGAGGCTTTTTAGAGGCAGGGAAATTGATTTAGTATTTGTTGCAGACATATTCCATTTTATGCATGTCCCAAAGAAAACCTTGTACCTTGTTATTTAACTTGTATATCACACACGCGCTCACAGCTTTTCCATTTTATGACTTACGGCACTTATATGCTGTCTCGAGCAGCCTCTGTCTCCCAATATCATTTATTTCGCATTTACTAATATTCTATCATTGGAGGCAGAAATATTTTATGTTAATTCATGCAAATATTGATGGACATGTAAGAGCATTTCATGGAACGTGAAAATCATTGTTGGCCAACGATGTTTATGCAAACCTAGTACATGTGAATTGTGCATGTGGTTCCGCGTATTTAATATATTTTGCCAAAATAATATGTAAGTCTCAATATGTGTATGTGTGTACAAGTATTGTGGGCAAAGTTGTCATTTTTACATTTAATTAAAGGATATGTGTTTTTGTTCTTTACCGTACTACATATAATAGGTATTTCGGTATTCCAATGGACATGTTATGCCTTTTATCGATAAGAAAATTGCAAATACACTGAAAATCTGGAGTAAAATGTCAAGGAGAGTCATATGAATCGAATTCCAGAAAAATTTCAGCTGGGAAATGTAGTAATTTGTACGTAAGCCGTAACGTAACTGTGTTTTACTCTTAATTACGTCAGTTGGAGAAATGAGTTACCGCTGGAAGATAGAAGATAGAAATGGTGAAACACAGACAGTTGTTATTTATTTGTCCCTTTAGACTATTTATACAACTTAAAGGTGTATATCTACTGAATCTGGGGTTGACAAATAGAGATTATATACACATGAATTGTGAGGGTTTGCACAAAACTTGCATTTACTCTGATTATTCATGCTGTAGAAATAGAAAGCATAATTGGTGCGGGTGGTATAAATTAAATCAGAGTTGTGAATTGGCAAATTGCCTCTGTTGATTAACATTTCTATTTGATAGACCTAATGACATCATTTGCGGTGTACAACAATTTTGCACCGGATTCTGTTTCACGCTCGTGTACGCCGCTCTCCTCACCAAGACGAATCGTATTGCCCGAATCTTCCAAGCAGGTCGCAAATCGGCGAGACGCCCATCTTTCATCTCTCCTCGCTCACAACTTGTCATCTGCTCCATGCTCATCTTCATACAGGTTACGTGTCTATCTTACATAATACATAAGTTGTCTACCTATATAATCGCATTTATTGCATTTTCTCTTTAATCTTCGCAACATATCAGGACATCAGCTAATAGGATTTATCTGCTCTATTTATTTAGTTACTTGCTTTCTCCTAAACAGCCTGCTTAAGTATGGATATTTTTAAGTAGATCTAGTTTTATTTGTACCTATATATTTTCTGTTCTACTTTTAAAAAACCTTGCACCACGCGCTATTGTCAACTCTTTTTTATTCTGGCTTACACAGTTTCATTTCATGTCGAATTACGACCAATGGTATTCGTCAGATATATTACGAGTTCAGTAAGAGAAGTAAAATCCCTTATCTGAAAGGCGTGGCTGATTCCCGATTTGAACTCACATTCGACCACCCAGATGTCCTATAAATTGTATATACATTATGTCTTATATCAATTAGCTGGCGTCAGTATAGGTATTGTGTTGCATAGCAACAGGCGCAATGCAATACCTATATTGACGCCGGCTAATTGATATAAGACGTAATGTATATACAATTTATATGGATTTCGTGGAAGGTCGAATGTGAGCTGAGTCGTGAGTTAGCCACGCCTTTCAGATAAGGGTCTTTACTTCTCTCACTGAACTCGTAATACATTTTAATATTATTCTATATCTGTTAAAGATATTATTTCCTATAAATTGGTCTTATTGGTCTTATCCACTTTACAATTAGGATTTTATGCAAAACTACAGATATAGCTTTAACATAGGTGTGTTTTAAGCCTATTAAATATACTGGTGTTTTAAAACTTTAACATAATATGTTAAGTATATATTATATACTGCAACTTTTATTAGAAAAACGCTGTAACTTTTTTGCATGCTTCTGCACTTTATTTATGATTCTTGTGTCTTAAACCTGTAATTTCTGTAGCACATGGTGCACTGCTTATTTGGCAAGTAAAATAGAGGACAGTATAAATGTAAATAGTGTAACTCTCTGCTAAAAAGTTTCAATATAAATTCTAGTTTTGCTCTACAAATGTCTGTTAGCCGCTATAGTAGAAGAGATGAGTTTGTTTACGATAGAATGGTTATCCTCCATGACAGACCTGAAGAAAAGCAACGAAAACACAGTGGACATTTTATATTATAAATCCTTCTCGCTCTCTTTCACATTCCTCACTACAAGCTAAGGATACTTGCTCTCATTTTCAATTCTCCTTCTAGCGAATAAGAGCTTATCTCAACTCTAGTCAACTGAACTTCGGATAGGTAGCTACTCAACTTAGCTCTTTCAAATGCAAGGAAACTTTGTATCTCAAATCCTTTTCTGTGTGATATTTCCGTATGAATTCTAGTTGTCTTATCATTTCCCACCTAGATAAACTAAGAAACTTCTTAATAAAACTGGTTTCGGAGAAAACTACCTACACGCATTTGTTTTAGCCATTTTTCCGACCTACTCTAATGTGATGACTTAGATATCATTAACCTTAATGACGATGCGCGCTCTCTCCCCCTGTAAAGGCCAATTTTGGTATTTCGGTTTTGATGATGGTAATGTTTGCCAGAAATTTTTCATTTCCATGCATATTGCCTTTAGGCATTCCTCCTCTGTCTCTATTGTCATTGCAAAATGTACGCCTTTATTAAGGTCTACCTATGTGACAATATTTACTTATCGTTCTCGAAACTTCCTGCTTTAGATTTATCGATAACACCGGGATTAAATCGGAAAATCGATTTCTTGGGGGCGGGCGTAGGCGGGGTGGGAGGGGGGTGGGGTGCCTAAATTCGTACCATCTATGTAAATCTATCCCACATAAAAATAATTTTACATATTACCATATAGTGGGAATAATAATCTTACCCCGGGAACAAAATTGTATATTTTTGTGACGCATGCACGTAAAGCTGTCGTACAATACAAATGGTTATTTTTAAATGGTCTAAGCTACAGTTTGTAAATAGTCATACTTCGGTGAAGGTGAAAGCATTAAAATTCCCCTTCGCACAAAAACAGATTAAAATCAAATTTCATCAGGTTAAGCTGGGTTTACAAAGGCTTTGTTTACCATTATTGCATGAAAGAAAATACTAACTTTAATTTAATTAAGTTTTAATTTTATTTTCAGTGCAACAGTAACAGCTTTCCTTATGAAATTCTTGCGGTTTTTCTCTTTGTTAGCTATGAAATTATCATTGCATCTAATTTTTTTATTTTTAGTTATTTTTATAACATTTTATTTATAACATTATTGAGGAGGGAACAGTTTATTGTATATGAGCCTACATTTCAGTGTAAATTGATATGAGCGTCTACATGTTTGCTATTCATATCTAATGAGACTCCCTGTTGATTTTTTGACTAGTCTGACATTTGACTGACCTGATAAAAGTGATAAACCGCATGACGTGACGGAAAGCTTCTGGTTTGTCTCCTACACGCGGAAGCGTTAAGTAGACAGTCAGATTACCATCAGTGATTTAGATGTGCCGAAAGGAAAGCTGATAAATGCCAACCATGCCATGGCAGTTTAGGAACTGGTCGCGTCATCGCGTCTCTTTTTATGCTAACTCTCCGAAGTAGGTGTTATCCATGTTTAAAATCTATAAAGATAAACTTTCGTATTACATAAGTCGCTTGTTGAATAAAGGAATATTACGTGCATAATCCATATCATTTGACCAATCTACTCGCTGAGAGGAAAGAAACGTTTTAATCAGTTTTGAACTTCTGTTCGTATTTGCAGTAAGAAGCAAAATTATTAGTCGGAATATTTAAAAGCAGTAAACTACATGTAAGTAGATGAATAATCTCATTCACATTTTTGAATATGCATTGGAGAAATGTAAATATTTTCTAGAAATTATTATTCATGTAAACAGTAAAGACTAATATTATTGCAGTCATATTCATGTACTGTGTATATTCTATGTATTTACTAGATTATTGTGATATGTATGTACTAAGTGTAAAATATGGCTATATTCAGTCAACGATATTGAATTATAACCTTTTTAGTTTCTCATAAATCTTACTTTCTCATAAAGGTATAGATATTCTCTCTTATATTTATATATGTCTATATAATACATAGGTAAATTAGTGTATCAAAATATTTACGTGATTTAGAGACGTTATTCAGTTGGGGAATACAGCATCACTGCCAGTGTACTTGGTGGAAGTGCTTAATAACAATATTTATAAGCTTGATGTTGGTGAAAATTGCACACAGTGATCGTGGAATCATTAGGAGTCTTAGGATACGCATCGCAGTCGAAATAGATTTTGTTAGTCACAACCTCATAAAATATACAAGTAACGGAATATCAGCGAGTTCTGTAGTATTTATAAATAAATTCGACTTGTTTCATGTCTTATACTTAAGAATAATATAGGCTTCGGCTAGCACAGGCACTCCATAAATCAGAGAGGCAAATTATCTGTCATGTTAGCTGAAGTAAAGGAAAGGAAACATTATATACTTAGCACAGTGTGCAATGCAACTTTTACTATATCTGTAATCTCAAGTTTCTGTAATGCATGCGGAAATAAATTGAAGAATTTATACGGGTTGTTGAAGATCTAGTACTACTTATAGTTAGCACTGTAGTAGCTACATATGCAATTTTACACAGTAAATGGTATAGCAAGACTAAATACATGGGTAAGTAAGTATACACGTCACGCGTCGACTTACCTAGTACTGAATAATCATATATCCATGCACAGTATAAACGCTTTCTTAGGTGTATATGTGTAGAAACCCATAGAAGTAGAAAATGGTGAAAGCCTTTTGAGGAAAACAAGTCGCAAGCCCATTTGTTCATTATTACATATTGTTTGGGGTATACAGTATGGGGCTGTATTTTGGACACACCACTTTCTCTTTTTTCATGCCAGTTCCAAGTAAAACTTTCACCAAGATTTCATCAGTCGTTTCACCATAATTGTTGACATAAGTCGCATACAATTTCAGTATGATGAAAGTTGGGGAAATTTAGAATTAGAATAGAAAAGGTGAAAGTGCTATGTTCCGGAAATATTTACCCATACTGTTGTATACTTCTGTTACATCTGAAGAAAAATAAAGCAGCTGTAGCACTGTGTATTTCCGACAATAGAGCTGCCGTTTTATGCACTCAGCAACTTCTTGTCATTCGCTGCAATTTTCCCTTTGCATGTTAATGGATTTATTTATTCATGTCTCAGGCATTTGAATGCATTAGTGCAATTAAATTATGGATAAAATGAATGACCGAATTCTGTTTTGACCGAAGTAGTAGTAACCATTAAAATGCTTTCATTAAAATCTTATTAAAGAGTACTGCTAGTGGTTGTGCTTATAGTAATCAATAATCATAGCTTGGACAGACCTTTATTTTAAAGGCTGCGGATTATCTTGTATGGCACACGGATCGAATGTGTACATCAAAAATTCTTAGCGAACAGGATGACAATGTATGGTGTGTTATAGAAAACTGGGGGATTATTGTATGGCAGTGGGTGAAAATATATGGTATTGGTACTATGAGTGCAGTAAAGGTTAGTTTTCATCGGACATAATAGCAACACTTTTGAA
>JABASH010006178.1:0-10975 GCA_019776445.1 Tomocerus maximus
ATTTGTTATTTCGTGAGTTGTTTACAGGTGTAGAATTACTCTTGTTATTTTGATGATTGCCTAACTGAATTGAGAAAGGCAATTCCATAAATAAAAGGGAAAGACAATGATCTGCGTTTTCAATGATGAGATGACCATGCAGAACAACTAATCAACAATGTAGTAATGTAAAAGGTAATGATAATTGCCAACTAGTATTCTATATGGTTGAATTCCTGTAGTTCCTTTCTTACACAGCCAAGAAAGCATTCCGGTTTCGTGCAATGCATTTCAAGCAATGCATTTGCTTTTATGTATATTTTTATGTCTAACATTAGAGAATATTGTTTTAATAATGTTGAAAATTGTTAGAAACCAGAAATGTCTAGAAAATGTCTTATCACATTAGACGGGGATGCATTTTTTACAAAATATTGCAGAAGGATAGTTTTCTAAATTAAGTAGGTACTTACTCGCAATGTGAATGTCTTGTTCTTCAAGTTGACATTGTAAATCGATAGCAAGAATCATGAATATTTAGTTAGAAAATTAAGCTATTTTTCTGGGTACCGGTCAAGGATGCCATACATGCCCTTTCAAGTTGAACAAAACTAATAATCCATTAATTATTATAAACCATTCTCATTTATAACTTTCCCTATGTACCTACAGGTATTTTATATGTTGGAAGTTAAAATTTATTGTTTTGCTAAGAGTCATTATGCCACGAATGTAAAATTCTCTATCTGTAAAATTCATTAGAAGACATCCTCTTACATATTACTAATGCATAACCTGATAGTGTTCAATTTATCGACATCATCATCCGTGTAACTACTGTTTGTAATCTTAAGTATGTCTATGTGGAACTAGTGCCGCGTAGAATTTATTAGTGTTAATAATGAGCAAAACTGTTCCCAGACAATTATATTCTGTACTTTATCACAATACGATGAACTACAATAGGAAGCAATTTGAATTCGTTCCCTACAACTAATACGAGTAAAAATTCTTTGTGCTTGCAATTAATAGTTATTAATATTACATCTATTGTATTATCACTATATATTCAACACTTTTTATACTGCACTGCACTTTTCTAAATTATGAATGGAGAATTGCTTGACACAATTGAGGATATCAAATGGGGGAGGTTTAGTCGCAAGTCTTGTATTAGCCAACCATTAGAGTAATTGAGTCAACGGAAGTGTCATTCGTTTACGGGAAACTAGCTATTACATCGTGCATAAATAACACTACGAATACTTTAAGTCTCAATTAGAAGAAAAGGAAAGTAAATTATGGTATTAATTTATCTCTTGAGCAATTTACTATGTACTAAGTATTACTAACTCAAATAGATTATTTTGAGTGTTAGAAATTGGAATCCACCATTACATAAGTAACTCTGATTAGCCTTTAATTTGTCAGTAATTTTGATATATCTCCTAATAGTAGGTGAATAATTTGCAACATCAGTTCATTAGGCACTCATAATTTGTTCTTTAGGCACTCAATTAGATATGAAATGCTTGAATCTTGTACTGCAACAATAAATTACTATCATATTATAGCATAAATCTACAAAAATGCAGTTAGAAAATAGCAGAAAATCTACTACTTATTACTAGAGGACAAGTTGTGATCACATCATCGTGATTACTTAATTTTTATTTGTAGAATAATGAAATTCAGTAGAAAAAGAAGTACTGCCTCGTATAAAGCTGACTTTGGAAAGTTATTGATTAAAAATTGCAGGTAAAATACCTATTTAGAAAAACAAGTCTATTTGATAATTTTTATATTTATTCAAATGCATAAGTCATAACTTTCTGATATAAGTTTTTGATGTCCTTTGTGGCTTATCTATCTTATAAGAGTTATCTGCCAAAAAAGTCAGGTCAAGTTAACTCAAGACGAGTCAAAGAGCCAAATTAATTGTAAAATCAGTAAATAGCTTTCTATGGGAGAGACATTAACAATATACACTCTGAGTACACATTGCATGATAAATACATTACATACCTTCTATTGTTATCAAATTGAATCTAACTTCCAACTTTCTTTTCTTCTATTGAGCATAAAGGATGGTAAATTAGTACATAGAACGAAAGTCTTTATGATTTAATTACGTACCTATCCACATACGATAGTTAGGGTCATAAGGTTAGACTGCATATGAAAAGTGATTGATTAATTTACATTGATGCTACAAATGCTAGGAAAGGTCATTTATAAAAACAGTTTTTCATGAACAATGACTTATCACTGGACTTTTAATACTTATTAGGACAAACTACAACATTATGCATGAAAATATATTTAGTATATGTGAATCTATTGATACAGAAACAAGAAACAACACTGAAAAGCTATAAAAACAATCTGTTTTAAATGCAAACTCACGATTAGTAGATACAAATACTATACGTAATAGTTAACATGCTTAACCGGAATAATAAAAACAAAAATGCATCTTACAACATTAAGGAACATAAATCATACTGCCCACACCTATTCGTAGGTTAGGTTGACGTATACAAATACGCAGGCTTGGTAGGGGTAAGCATTTTAGGTAGATCTTTGTATCTTGTTGAGATTATTAAATGAGAGATAACAAAGTGCTTTTTCATCAGTACCCTCCGGATGAGGATTGATTTCTGGAGAGACTTCCAGCCTTTTTGGAAACCGGTCTAAATGCAGACTCTTTTGACTGAGTCTCAAAAGGCCGACTTCCAGGAGCGATGTAGTGGCTACTCTGGCTACTTTTCTGAGATGACTTTCCTTTCGACAATGACTTTTTGGCATTGGATACTTTTCTTTGCTCGGAGTAAGCTCCGACATTATTTTCAACAAAATCATTATTGTTATTGTTGTAACCACCATCCCCGTTATTTCTCGGTGTGCCGTAGAATTCTGTCGGTTGAGCCAGTCTGTTATTGTGACCCAAGTCTGCCTCCTCGTCATATGGCAATGGTCCTTGGTCATCATTGATTTGAGGACCTTTATTATCACTATAGCGGATGAAATAAACTTCGGGTTTGCTGGGTTGTGTGGGTGGTGGTGCTGGGATTCGGATTTCTGGAGGAGGAAGCGGTTTCTTCAACAGCACGTAAACCAAAGTTTTTTGTTGAGCTAAATTCAAAATAAAATGAGCAATTAAATTGGAAAATTTTCCGTAAAATTAATGATATGTAAAATAAAGTAGTAAAATACGTACGAGGAGCTGGCAGTTCAATTTCTTGAGGTTCCTCTCTTGGGGGACTTGGTGCTTTGACAAAAATTATATTGTAATGAGTTTCAGGAGCAGGGGCCTTCACTTTTTGAAGTCTTGGTCTTGGAGGCTGTTGTAGTTCTGGAGGAGCTGTGTGGATATACACGAATTTTTTGATCTCCCCAACTTCTGGACCACCGTTGAAGGAGTTGATATTTTCCGAATATCCCCCAGGAGTAATACGTTGACTATCTCTGTAATATCCTCCGGAAGATGCAGTTGCTAGATCATTAGAAACTGAATTTGTACGAACTGATTGTCTGCTATTTGCAGCATAGCCTCGTTGCTGAGATCTCCCTGCGAAACTTGACCTTTGAGAAGGAGAATTATTTGCTTCGCTTTCAATATCACTGAATTCTTTCAATTCTTGTTGTTCTGGAGCCCCAAATTCGTCCAAAATTGGGGTTTGACGTACTGCTGGCTCATTGTTGTAGCCATTTCTTTGATTGTTACGAGCAGGAATATTGTACTCATTTCTGACTTGCTTTTTTGGGGTATTGTACTCTTTTCTCACTTGCGTTTGTCGATTTGGTGTTCCGTATTCTCTGCGGGGCTCATTTTGAATACTTTGTTGAGCTGGAACTGTATATTCATTCCGAACTATATTCGGACGGGAATTCTCCTGAATTGGACGCTGTGGTTCAGGGACTACTTGACGTTGTGGCTCAGGTGCCCGATATTGATCTCGGATCTGATTGGTACCTTCCTGTCTTTGGAGTGGACCAAATTGGTCGGGATTTCTTGTCGGAGTTACATACTGATTTTGTGAAGCGGATTGTTGTTGAGTCGAAGCAGAGCTTGCTTGCGGCTCAAACGTAAATTCTGGTTGAATGGCAGCAGCTTGATTTAAAACTTGAGAAATTAACCGATTTAAGTCGTAATCGTTTGTTGCAGAAGGATCCACATTGAGAAACTGAGCTGAAGCTAGCACCAGTGAAGATGCCAGTAGTACCTGCAAATTACACAATTTGAATATATTTAAGGAAATCACATTATTGCAATATTAAATTTAGTTTTACAATCAAAGAAGTACACAATCTATCATAGCATAGTAAGTCAACATTAATGCCCGATAGTCAATTTATAAAAAGGGAACCGAGCTGCTTCTAATGATATTACATACAAATCGTTACTAAACCTATGTAGCCTGTGTTTTTATAATTCTTGGACACTGCAGTTACAGTAAACCAAAAGGTATGGGTACATAAAGGTTTTAAAAATTTCTCGTGACTACTTTATACTCAAATGGGTTGATTTAAAATTTTCTGAGCAGAATTTTTGGGTTTGAGTGAATAGGAATCATCGGAATTAGTTTTCTGATTCGTAACACTTCAAAAAGATGATAAGTTAATGAAAAACAGTATATTAGGAAAGAGAAACTATAAGATAATAAATGAACTCACAAGAAGACACTTCATGTCACAAAATTGTGGGAGACTATGGGAAGGTCAAAGCGGAAACAATCACAAGGAAAACTGTCAAATTTCAAATATCACTGACAATTCGATGACACCAAATTAAAAATGTTTTCGTTCAACAGTGTTTGCCTTGTTTGTGTCCTGCGGAAGACGATTCGTTCCGCATCGGCAAAGATGAACTAATGCGATTAGAGGAACTTCTTCCGTCTTTATAAAGTTTTTGGTTGTAAATACATAGGATAGTAAACAGTGGAGTGAGATGACAGTGAGAATAATTTTCAAGTGTGAAAAAAGATATGAAGAAGGAGAGCATCATCGTGAGATTTCTTTATTTGCATTCAGGCCTGATGATTTCAACAGGCAAGTACAGTAGAGATACCCAAGATGAGGATATATGTTAAGCGACCACAAGCGCATACGTTTTATTATAGTGTGATAGGAAAGGAGTTCTGGTTATGTATTATAATGATATTACACATTAAGAAGACCACAATATGATCTTAAAGCATGTTTTACCGTGAAAACAAATAGCTGCCTTCAGGTGAACAAATCCCCAATATGTACATACATTTATGAAAGTACAATATTGTCTCATTACTGCCCAAGGGATATATCTTGGATCTCATTGGACGTCCTCCCTTCATCTCCAAGATTTCTTGAGCAATAATTTCCTCGCTATCAGTTTTCCTTTTGCTAAGTAGATATCCTGCACTGTAATTTGACTTGCATGCTCTTTCTTGCCATCTTCTCTGTTTGGTTCCCCTCGTACACAGAATCTTTCCTTTCTTGATTCATTTCATTTAAACTCATATCAATCATAGTTTCTTTTGCATTTTCTACACTTTGCGTCAATCATTCACTTCCCTTGGGTCTTCCGGTCGACCCTTTCGTAGAAGTGCATTAGTGCATTACTCTACTACTCTAGTAGTAGTAAAAACAGGATGTGCACTATTATGTATTCTAATATGTGTAGGCATCTTGCTTTTCTATTGTAAGAAAGATCGGCCAATCACGTTTGACAAGTAAAATAGTAAAGCACGCCAAATTTTTTTCTCTAGGGATTTTAATCACAATTAAATCTGTTATTGTTTTGCTCCTTTCGTGATTACTACATCAATCCACATTGGCATTTCTACATAACTTCAGGGAAGGTAATGGTACATAATGCACTGTATGTACATACTATATAGTAGTGCAATAATGCAAAGGAGAAACAGAGCAGTTCTTCAATATTTTACACAACTACTATCGCGAATGATATAACTGCCGACTTGAACGACTTGAACCAACTTGACTACTTACATGTCGCTAAAAGCAATTGGTCATGCAACATGTCTATATTTCTTTACTTAACTCTTTTATTACTTGTGACTCTAGCCAGTAGGATTATTGTCTACACCGGTTATTATGGATTGTTTTAGTAACGAATCGAAAGTGTACTGAGTATAAACATATTGCTGAGATTCTGCAGTGACTGTTCTCTGACAACTACACATGCTAGAGTCACATATAGACACTACAATGTTGTTTGGTGTGATCATGACATGATACTACAACTGTTAAGTTGACTTGGATGACACGACTTGGATTTCTTGGCTACAGACGATAAAAACGTGAGCTGTATTCCAATTGGAAAAGCATTTCAACATTCACTAAGCACATTAGGCCTTGTATTTATAAAAAAAAGTATGAAAAGCAAATTTTCTACATCATTTTTACGAGAGAGATTGAATTTAAATCTTCTTCTCTTAGATTGTTGTCTGGCTACTGGTCTCCACTGGTCTCCTGTTATGTTCAACTACTACTGACAGTCAACAATAACCAAGAGCCCTGCCAAAAGCAAATTCTCGTGTGAATTTTATTCCGGAAGTGTTTATTACACAAATAAGTAAATGGAGAAAATTGTGATTACTATACTCTCATCACGCAACGAATGATTACACTATTATGAAACGTTTGTAGCGTGCTAACGAGTAGAGATTTCTTTCCCTACATGCACATCGCGTTATACTAATCAATTTATTGTCTCCTAGACCCTTCTAGGAACCTATAGAAATCTCCAAAATTTAAACTGCTCTGTTATTATCATAATGGCCCAATAGTTAAAATTTTTCTTCCATCCGTCTATTGTATAAACATTTACATTTCAAATGTGGTCAAAGTCAAGTCAGAGCCACTGGGTCAAACTTGTACCAAGCCTATGTTCAATGTTTTATGTTAATATCAAACAGCCGTAACCGATTTCTTCACGTTTAACTTATACGGTCATCGTACGCGCTTTGATCTTTAGGAAATTACATAAAAATTGTTTCATTTTACACTGTTTTCTTTGTTTCGTCCGTTTTCTCGATTGTAATTTGATTTGTACTATTACCAATCCTAAAACGATCTTTTTCAAAGTATCCGTACGGGTGGTCCATTTAATATAATAATGATTATAATTTATTTCTGAATTATTTTATTGATTGAATTTCTTCGAATGTAGTAAGGTCGGTTTAAAAAGGCACTGATTTGTCTCTGAGTAATTGTAACTGTAACAATTGGATGTACGATTGGTTGCAGAGTTTCTAGTGACGGTTGTGTGTGCAGCTTAATTTTGGTGCAGATCCAAGTTGTGATCTTGAATTAGACACAGAGAAAGTTAAAATTTTATTTTTTTCTTGACTTTTAGTCAGTACCCACTGAGAATGTGTCAATGACTGAATGCGTCATCGCAGATTTTCTAAATGTCCAATTACACCTTCGCTTGTATCCCAACCTTCACCATGAGCCATATCCATTATTCTTTCGATGCAAATTACTACTTAGAAAGGTTTATCAAATCAAGCATATAAGGCTACACTAATTTATTATGTAGGGAAGATTATAGCCAAACTTAAGAAACACACACCAATTCATCAACCCTAGTTTACCTAAATAATTTTAGGTGCGTCTTTTCGTAGTCTACCTGATTGTCAATAATTTATCCAAAATTTTTGTGCCAATTCACATGATTACAGGCTACTGTTAAATAATTGCGATTTTATACTTGTGAGTAGGTATTTGTGCGTAGACTTATAAAATTGTCTAATTTTCTGAGTTATTCAATGAAGTCCGTTGCATTAAGCATGAAGTCTTCGTTTAACACCTTTGCGAACTATCTGGGCTTTGTTTCGATATTGAACAGGAATTTCATTTTCAATCCTAGTTCCATCATTCCCAGCAGCACACTGAGAGAAATTGATGAAAATGGTGAAAATTGTTACAAAAAAATGGGTTGATTTTATGTTGACGACATACTTTGGTGTACTTACATAATCAGTATATTGCAATTTATGACCAATTGCTTCATCGTGATGCGGCAATCGAACCATGCAGTGGTCTTGAAACGGTGCTCTGTCCTGATCGTGTGTAGAACAATGTTGTGGCGGTTTCTTACTTAAAATTGAAGCATTAGTCTCCCTTATAGGACAAGCTGGGGGGAAAAGACTGAGAATTGGTCGTTGACCTTGACAAGTAATCATTCTTGGTGATTTACAATTTCTCAGGGGGACACATAGAGCAGTGCGGTCTTTACAATATCTCCCTTTGTTCCCTTCGCCATTCCTTCCGTTATTTTCAGAATTATTGGGACGGTAAGTGTTAGTAGCCGGAGGAGGGGGAGTTTGTTTGAATGAATTCGGACCATTTCCCCTTCTGTCATCTCCATTATTCTCCCTCCCGTCATTTCCCCTCCCATCGTTTCCTCTCCCATCATTTCTCTTCCCATCATTTCCCCTCCCATTCCTGTCGTTTTGACTTGGATGAGATCCTGATTGATTAGAATTGGACTTGGACTGAAAAATTTTAATTTCTTGTTCTTGGCTTCCCCTATTGGTAATTTCTATTCTTGTTTGAGTTTCAGTTTTCTTTGCTTGAACAGGTTGGGGCTGTGGAGCATTCCTATAGTCTTCAAATTTATCTCTTTCGTTGAACGGTTTGTAGCCCACAGGTAAATGTGATGAAGACACTTTGAAAGAGGGTTCTTGATCAAAGTTATTGATTGTGATGGTCTCATTAGGTTTCACTTTGACAGTTGTATTTTGATTTTCAGGGATTTTCCGATAAGTTGTTTGAGTTGCTTCGGTATTAGTTGGAAAATCATATTTGTTTTTGTGCCTTAAATTTGTTATCTCTTTTACATCTGGAATATTGTGAGGATTATCGTAAACAGCAAACTCCTTTTGAGGAACAATATCAATAATTTTACGTTTTTCAGAAATTGGAGTATAATTTCTTTCTTCACCCGTTTTGTTTCTGTAATTGCTGCACATTTGGTTGATATTGACGAGGAAATGGGGACATATTAGGATTAGTAGAATACTGATCCTGATAATATTGTGTTGACTGCTCATTGCATCCACAATACTGGTCCTGATAAGTTGGTTGCTGACTATATCCAGGACACTGGTCCTGACTATACTGAGTTGGTTGCTGACTATATCCAGGACACTGGTCCTGATTATACTGTGTTGGTTGCTCATTACAACCACAATACTGGTCCTGATAAGTTGGCTGCTGACTATATCCAGGATACTGGTTTTGACTATACTGAGTTGGTTGCTGACTATATCCAGGATACTGGTCCTGATTATACTGTGTTGGTTGCTGACTGTATCCAGCACATTGGTCCTGATTATATTCCGTTGGTTTCTGACTATTTCCAGGACGCATGTTATCATCAGGAACAACCCGAATATCTTTTGTAGTATTTTGGGTTTGCTTTCCAGGGCCGCAAATCTCCTTCCGAGCATTTTTGCTTTCCTGAATTAATTGTAAGACTTCATTAATCTCATCCATTTCCTCGGGGGGACAATACCCCAGCCCTCTTTGGTTTTGCAAAGGATTTGAGGCAGGAAACACAGGGCACTGAATTACTGGCCGTGCTGGATTAGCCATTGATTGTTGATGGACAGTATAGACACCAAAGTTGTGTGAAACAGGAAGACAATTTTTTTGATTTTGTGCAATTGCGTTCGATAGCAATTTTTGTTGCTGTGGTCTATATCTGTCATGACCCTTTTTCACCGTCATTCGTGGAGTATGGTACCCGCCAACTTGCCCTTGCTGTAGGGCACCAAGGTCTTCACGCTTGGTACCAGCGCGTTGTCGATTTGGAGGATGAACTGCAGTGACTTCACAAATTGGAGCAACCCTCTGAGCACATTGCCTGTCAGTCATTGTAAATTCTGATTGAACAGGTCGAATCCCATCTTGACGATCCCTGCGGACATTAGGAACACTTTGAGAATATTGAGCACGAACCTGTGGAGCATCTTGGTTACGATACGGCATGGGCACAGCGACGGTACGACTGCTACTGAAAGTTGTCTGTCCAGTAAAAAGTTGCTGCATGCTCTCTTGATGCCGGGGAATGGCCGAAGCAGCCCCTTCTACATTTATAGTGATAATAGACCCCGGCGCGAATGTTTTATAACTCTCCGCAGGCACCGTACTTCCAGTGACCGTTGTTTTCCCAGATATTGCAACCGAAGTATCATCAGTATCGGGTTCGACAAAGGGTTTCGTTTCAGTTGCTACAGTGTAGACTTCATTTTCTACTTGTCGACTAGTAACGGTACCTCTACTAGGCTGAATTTTCCTCTGATTTTGTTTCCCTGGAGGGTCTGGCATCGGTAATCCACAATTGGCCATATTCTGTGCAAATCTATTATGACATGTTTGGCAAAGTGTCTTTAACCTTTCGGCCTTTGCCGGCATGCAACAAGGGCGTTTTCTTCTCCACACTACAGGCTTACAGACTTTGGTAGGTTTGTCGTGATCTTGAGGAATACAATAATCGTCATCCTTGAATCGATTCATTACAGCATTAGGTCTATTAGACGGCTTTTGTGTTGGAAAACCACTCCTTTCTCTATTTCCAACTTGAAATCTTGATGGTGGCCTACTCATTTGGTCTGTTTCTAGATTTCTGTTAGAATTTACGTTTGATTGTACGCGATTGCTTGTATATCCACTCGGCTGCATTCGATTACTCGGATATTCTCTCGATTGCATTCCATAGCTCGGATTTCCACTCGGTTGCACTCGAGTGCTCGGATTTCCACTCGGTTGTATTTGATTGCTCGGATTTCCACTCGGTTGTATTCGATTGCTTGGATATCCACTTGTTTGTATTTGCTTACTCGTATACCCACTCGGCTGTATTCGATTACTTGGATTTCTACTCGCCTGTAAACTTGCAAATCCACTCACACCCCCATCGTTCTGATTTTGATTACTTGGACAAACACTTGGAACACCTTGATCATATTCAGCCCCTGTA
>JABASH010006179.1:0-10972 GCA_019776445.1 Tomocerus maximus
CTCTGCCTGAAATACTCGTCATTTTAGATAGCAAAAAATACAACCAATTTAAAGGTGTGGTAAAAGATATATTGGATTACGTCGGTGTATTCTTTCATATCGTTAATAGTATTTGGGCAGGAATAGAGAATTTTAAAATCAAGTTCAAAGTGATCGGTGTAGCAGCGTTGTCGACTTTTGACTCGTCAAAGCCTATAACCTTTGATGCTTTAGCACACGATTTTTACTCTTGGGAAGGATTCGATATCCAAATTATCCTGGAAAACCTTTCCAAATGGGTATACATGAACAAAGACACTTTGCCACAACATGATATGGCTGTTTTTATCACTGGCATGGAGAGCGACAGGCTAAGATTAATAATTGATAGGCAGACGAAATCGCATCCTATGAGTGCTAATGTTTCAGGAGTGGCATATCTAAGATCAGCCTGTTATAATGATGACGCAAGAAAAAAATCCTTTGCTGTGTCCGTGGCATTAGATCTTAGCACATATTTCAGGGGTGCAAAGACGGTGGCTCATATGTTGGCCCATAATTTGGGCGCCGCACACGACGGTGATGACGGAGTGCATTGTGAAAAAAAAGAGGAACCTAATATGATGACAGACAAAGATCCAATGGCCCATAAAGAAACTCAATTTAGTTTTTCGAACTGCAGTATCAAGTACATGAAAGAGTACATCACATCGAGCAGTGGCCATTGTCTGAGGGAAAATAAAAATCAACGAGAACTTCCACTCTTCATGAATGATAAGTTTCGATATTTTGATTACGAATCGGGTGGAAATATTTGTATATCATTAACTGGAATGCCAGGGGCAACAAATGAGGAAAGAGGAGGGCCCTGTAGACCACTTAGATGTTACTACTATACATCTGATTACAAACTGATCACCATCACAACGGCGCCGTCAATTACAGATGGACGTTTATGTGGACAGACCAACGAGGCCATTTGCAAAAATAGCCAATGTCACTATGCTAATGGCACAGTCTATTGAACCTGTCTATGGCAGTTACTTATATTAGACAATTTTACCCCAGTAGGTATGTACGTATATTTAATACACTGGTAATAGTACAACAACATTGTTTGTTCCTATAAGTGGCATATTGTCAGATAGACAGTAGTAGCGTAGGCGCCGGAATAATGTTGTCTTGTCTCAACAAATCTGAGATAAGCGATGCTTTGACAGGTAGTCCGATGGAGAATTGTCACTTGAGCCCTGGACACACAACTACAACATACAATCCTCCCACCGAGTGATTTTCTGATGTTTCTTTTGTTCCAGTATTTTCTTTGACTTTTCAGTCCGTATTTTCAAATAGTTTTTGCGAAATAAATCACCTATTCATACCTCAATTTTCCTACAGTGTACCGCACCATTATTGCCTACCTACACATCTCAGTAAGTTAATTTAGTTCGTAGAATCACTTGCCGATTCCGCAATAGCTAACTTAGTAGTTAGTTACACGAAATCTTAAGAGTGTCGACAATATACTATAAATATTCAATATCTATCGGTACAAAATCCATTTAGATTTAGTTCAAATTTTTTTTAGAGTACCACCAATATTATTAGGGCATTCAGTGTTACAAATAAATTAAGAATAGTTTAAGGCAATTACGGCATACCGGAAAATATCAAATACAGTAAATTGAATTGAGTCCTAAAGACCTAAAAACACCATAATACATTATTAATGATATTATACATTTAATAAATTTTCGTCATCATAACCTTCTTAGGATTTCTACAGATATGCCGAAGATTATCACAGAATTAGCGTGATTACTTATATAGAAGATTGTTTCCAAAATACTCATTGGCCCTTTTTGTTACAGGACATGGGTCCTGTGATAGGCTGGTTACTAATAATTAAGGTAGCCCATTTCAATTATTTCTACGTAATATAATTATGATTGCCGCGGCAGAAAATTGAACTGCTGTAATAAACCAATTGAATTTTTTAACCCGTAGTAGGTATACTAAGTGTTACATTGTAAACCGTATTGTATTTTTCTGATTACAATAAACAGAATTTAAAATTTAAATTACACAACTAACAGCAGATCAACGCGTTATTGACCCAACCGATGAGTTTGGCCAAATCTGAATACATTTTGGCTAATGCCAAATAATATTGTTTTTGATTTTCAGAAATAGTTATATTATATGCGATACACAAAATTGGTGTATAGCTAATTTTTACAGACATCCATGCCACATAAATAATTTGCTAAATCAGACAGAGGACGGACCTCCATTATTATTCATAATAATCTACGCTTGAGACTATCTATCGACTCTTTGCATATAGTTATTTCACATGAAATAACATTCCGAAAATAGTATGTCTACATAGGTTCTAATATAAAGAGCCCATAATACTATAGTAGATACATATTAAATGGTATATATTATATAAATGTAAGACATTAATTTTGTCTAGGTCGTCCCAAGTTAATTATTGACAAGGTCTGAAAATCTGACCACGAGCCACTACATAACTATAACATAAGTAATTCTATAGTATACGACATTACAGTTATGAAAAAATATTTTCTTGTAATTCATATTCCTGAAGTATGCCTACAAATTGTCAATGTCAATTTTATGGCGCATTTGTTGAAAATATTGGAAATAATACTTAAATGTCAATTTTAAGACGAATTTGTTTAAGTTTTTAAATAATAAGGAAACGTTATTTTGATATTATAGTTTGTCGATAATAATTTATATGACAAGTATCAAATCCAGGATGCACGTTTTAGAAATGTTTATAGAAATTTATTGCACATCCATTTCTCAATTATGTATCAACGTTGATATGCATTACGTGACATTTTGTATTCACCAAACTTAACAGTTAAAATTATTTATGTTTAATTAAGACACTTTTACTAACCTTTACATTGTCATAAATATTTAAATGAACAAGGACATGCTTATCTTGTTTGTGTTACTTGCGGTGGCCTATAGCAGATATTTAACCCACTTTCTTAAAAATGATTTTTTTCCCCAGCAATATTAATAGGTCGAAACTTTTAGGAGAATGAGATTTTAAAAACGTTGGCCAAATACATAAAATGTGTCATTCCTTTTCTAAAAAAACGCATCTTCTTTATATTAAATAACTTAGCAACATAACTTAATATTATAACAGTTTTTCAAAACAAACGTGCAAATACTAAATACCTGCTGCAAGATATTAAGCGCCGAAGCTGCCCTAAGTATCATATATGTCTGCAACCCATTTTTGGGTCATTATACTTTGTATTGTAATTTCCCAGGTAGCAAGTGACGTCAACTACCATTCAAAGAACCAGATTCTTATTTATATATTCCTTAAGTGCAATTAAGTTTTTAAATGGAATAACAGCACAACTCCAACTCGAACTCCATATACATACAAGACTAGGACAGTAATAGGGATGACTTGTATCCATATAAGTTATGCACTTGGTTTCTATAAATGACTTCTGAGAAATACGCAATTACGCATAGAAAACCATAAATATTTTAGGAGGCTTATTGAGATATAAATATACTTACAAGCTGTGGGTCGGAAGATATATTTGTGTTAGGTATAGGTATAGGGAATAGTAAATATATAAATGGTACAAATTACCTGGATGGGCTATTTATATTGTACTTTAGTACAAGCACATTTGAAATTATTTAAATGTTCTAATAATGGAATATTAGCTGTGCTTGTGCAATAGCCGCAGACATACATATTAGTGATAATGCGAAGGTTTCACTTATCTCAGTACACTAATCTGTCTGTTTTCAGAAACCACGTGATATATGTATAGTACCTACATATGTACTTTTTTGGTTAGATATAACTATACATATAATATTATTTATGAAAATGTATTAATATTCTGTTCACCCTTATGTCCATGCACATAAGTAGCATAGGAAGTCCCAGATAATTCCTTATCAGTCGAAGTGGAAGCCCACATGTCGCTATACAATAAACTGTTTAAATTGTTACCTGTGTCATCATATTGAAACATATTTATTGAAACAAAATTTTATGGTACAGCTGGATAATAACATTTTCTGCTTAGGTGTTTAGTAATTGTAGCAACTCGTTCCTTACTTATTACTGCTCTACTAAATTTTAAATAACTCAATAAATTCACACTGTCTTTGATTTCAAAATAAAAATTCGGATTTTTTTCGCGTGATTTTTTCGCGTGATTTTTTGCTAAGTAATATAGTAAACCTTAACACCTTGGTAGATAATTCGGAAAAACAATTTTGAATTATTGGAACATTTAGCATATTTCAGATAAGTAACCTTACTAGTAGATGTTATAGTTTTAGTTTCTTCCATTTTTATTGAGATTTGTGTTGTAATTAGCTATGTGAGTGGATTGTGGACTAACGGTCTTCGAGTGATACTAATAGTTAGGAATGAAGAAGTGTAATATTGCGTAAATCTAATCTTAATCGTAAAAGTGTTGACGTTAGGATAAAAATAGTTTTTACACGAACACTACCATAAAGAAATTCAACTACATACATCGGGAATTTGGGTTGAAATAAAATGAGATCCTCATTTAAGTTGCGCCAAATGGTGCAATGTAATTTATTTCTGTGGTTAGTGACAGTTTTCGTAGTTTTTCCATTTCTAATACCGAGATGTGTTTATTCTCCATTGTTTTCCTTTTTTGCCTCAGAGAGTCTAGTGACAAGTGCTTCTTCTTTAGTGAATGAAAACAATAAAGAAAGATTTTCAAGTGCACAAAATTATCTCGAGTCTCTTCACCCCGAAGACAATGTTCGTCTTCATTCGCAATGGCTGAGTGATAAGAATTTGGAAATAGTGGCTATTGTAATAACTACCCGGAGAAATAGTATCTGTGGAGTGGATGATACTTCATGCGAGCCGCACTATTTACAACAAACTGTTGCTGCACTTGATAGAGAATCCAAGATATTTTATTCCCAACATCAACTACGTCCAATTCCTATCGTTATTTGCAGCGTTGATAAAGATTGGAAATCGCAAAAAGATTTCGTTGACATCCATAATAAATTTCCCACAGTTTTCAATCATGATCAAAGAAATTCTTTTGCTGCGGTCAGGTCAAAAGAATCTTCTGATTACGCATTCTGTTTGAATGCAATTCAACATTTGAATTTGACAACTAAGTTCAGACCCAATCCAAAGTATATCCTAGTCTTGCAAGACGACGCCGTGGTCTTCCCTTCGTTTTTTGAAAACTTGTTCTATTTCTTGGAGTTTCGGGCGGAGTTTCAGAAAATACGGGGAGAGTGGGTTAAAGGAGAGAAATGGAGTTACATGAAACTTTATTATCCTGAAAAATGGATGGGATTTGAATGGAGCTCTCAGAAATTGATTGAGATAACAGTTATTTTACTGTTCAGTACTTTCTTCAGTTATTTAATCTTTAGATTATTATTTAAATACAAAGGTCCGTTGCTATTGCTTGGAATGTGCTTAGGGTCATTATATGGGGCGTTTCTAACTATGTCAATTGGCAGACAAGCACTTTTGGAATTGCGAAGAATTAATTCTTACTTTTATCAAGTCAGTCATGACTTTGGGTGTTGCATTCCTGCTGTCGTGTATCCTCAAGAAATCATTCAGCAAATCGTTCCTTTCTTGCAATCATCGGAATGTCTAAGGTGTGCTAAAGGAGTTGATTTGGCCCTCGACGACTTTTCAAAACAGGAAAATCTAGTCTCCTATCTGGTACAACCGAATCTTGCAAATCATATAGGAATGTACTCCACTTTGACAGATGCAAAGGATCCGGCTACCATGCTATTTTACGATCTCCTATATTAACTCATTCTTACAGCTATACTTTAGTTTAAATTATTCATCTGCCAAATAAACGTTACAAATTCAGGAAACTAAAGTAAGAAAAGCAAAAGTTATGTTTTATTGGTCAAATTCAAAATTAGTAAGACTATTCTTAACAAAGTTATAAATCGTTTTGTGATTTTTCAGGGTTCGTGACAATGAATGAGTTTCCTGGATGGATATAATTATGCAATACGCTTACATTTTCTACATCTTAATTTTAACGTGAAAAGTTATTGTAAGTTTGAATGACGAAAAGATTTAAATTTAGAACCAACAAGTAAGGACCTAGACTTTATTTCTAATTATGCTTTTTTACCTGAAAACAGAAAAGCCATCCAAATTCACAAATAGATGCCAACAACATAAAAATTTCTCTGCATTTAAAAACAATTTGGTTTTAAATTTAGAAATCTGATTATTTAAGCAAATTTAAATTTTTCGTTCTTTGGATAAGTTTATCCTGACAAGACAGAGTTGTCAACTTTACTCAAGCAGCCATAATTTTAGGTATAGTCCCCGCCTAAGTGCAATATTTATTTGGTGCATTCTTTCAAGAAATTATTTTAAATCTTGTTTGGGATGGGTTTATATAGCAATCTTGTTAGTAGTACAGTGGAGGGAGGCTATTTGCTGTGCCAAACGAAAAGTGGATTGAGACTATTTCCCCTAGGAAATGAAAAGTGGATTAAGACTTTTAGCATCCTTAAGGGACAATATGGAATGAAGTAAAATACGCCGGAAAGCTGAAAAATTACTTTTACAGTGGATTCAAGTGTCTTTTTTGCGTATAACGTAGACGTATATAGATATAATAATATGATGTAGAGTTAACATAACATTCAATTCAATACATTTCAATTTATATTCTCAAGCACATCAGTTTCATGACACGGATAGTACTAAGTATTTATAAACACTGCTATATATAGTTTAAACTACAATGTTCAGCATATATTATCATCATAATATGTCTACTTTACATACAATAATCGATGTCACGAATATTCAATATTCGGACATCATACTCTAGCAATCATTTAGGCTCTTGATTTAATGTCTTTATAATTTTAATACTATAGCAGACAGACAGACATCATTCCTAGAAGAAAAACAAATTAAGAAGCCACGTCTATGTCATGTCGATGGAATGGGCATTTGAAATGAGACTACTTATTTATTTACTATTGGTCAAGTTTCTCCCGAGGAATTGTAACATTCAGAACATGTGACTTGTGATGTGGTACTGTAGTAGTTCCTTGCTTTGTATAATATAATAATGGTTATTGTCCGATATTGTATTCAGAATATAAGACAGAGAATACCAGGTCAATAATACTGTTGCCTATTTTGTGGGAAAAATACAGCATAACTGTCTACACTGACAAAATTGATTTAAAATAAACTTTTTAATGAAAACTAGATATCATATAGTCCCCTAGACGTAGGCTAGAACTGTGCTAAAATGAAAAACATTTTAATTGGCAAAACTTTATTATGTGACCATAATTATACTATTATCTGTAATTCAAACTTATAGTACATTCGCATTATTTGCATGGCTTATTATCTGACTCATTATATTAACTAAATAAAAAAAAATCTTCAAAATCAATAAATTTGTGTTATGCCAAGGTTTTGATATGTTGACAATTAGGTTTTGCTTTGTTGACAATTAAGAGTTAATAATTTGTGGATGAATCATTATTCTACATCTACTGCGACTACTACCTATGTACCAAATTGTTCCAAAACAACATTCATATAAATTTCCTTTTTTTATAGGTACGGAAAAAGCTCAAAAGTTTTCTATTATCTTTCGGCCGGGTGGTAAAAATAAATTGGCAGTTTTTTCAAACAGTCAAAGTAAGTAATTTTGACTATCAAAATGCATAGAAAGTCAGAGAAAAATAAATATCAAACGGTTGTTGCTAAAATGTGTCTTTAGTATAATGTGCCATTTTCGGTAGAAGCGGTATAAAGTATGTCGAAACATCAAACCAAGGTTTCGACTGGGAAATACCACTAGTGGGTGGGAAGTATGGGAAATACCACTAGTGGGTGGGAAGTATGGGAAATAGAGCAAAAATTGCACCAGAATTCAAAATATTTGGCTATAAATTTCATTATTTTCCCATATTTTTCGCATTTCCCAAGTGTGCAACAAAGAGGGTGGGAAATTGGAATATCCGAAACTCTGCTTAGACTAACGAAATGCTAGAATCACAATTAAATTCTTTTATGCAAATTTATAACTTTATAATCAAAATGAAGATAAAGTGAGCGCGCGGTATCTCGGTAACTAGTGGTCCGATTTGCACCAAAATCAATAGGGTTCCTCACAATGTTCGTAGGATTTCGAGAATTCAAGAATTTTTTGAGTAATTTCGGAAACGATTCAAACTTCTAAAGAGCATTTCTGAGGATGTAGCTATAATTGCTGTGAAAGGATCAGCTCAAATTCTTCAAAATCATTTATTTACAACAAACATCTCCAACTAAAATTTTCCTGTTATCTGCAAATATTATTATTACTTTTCGTTGAATTCCTTTACTCCTCTTTAAAGGCAATCGTGAACTCTAGTAGGACCGGAGAAAATCAGAGTGAAAGTGGAGTACCCCTAAAAATCAGTTTTCATCAATCAGTAAATCAATCAAGTAAATCAATTATATTTTTGACTGAGGGAAGTAGGAAAACATCTCAAGATCATTTCATTTCATTCAACAAATGTTTTCTAGAGGAGAGTGATCAGTAGCTTTAACTGCAGTAGCATGATACACCAAGCTAAATTACTTAGGTTAAAATACTACCGAAGAAGCACCCTATTATTTAGTGAAAAACCGTCGGATTTGAAAGAAGTCATGAAATGTTTTTTCTTTTTCTGTAAACTAGGCTAATATAATGCTTATTTCAACAGAATTAGGAAGAACAATTTCAAGTCTTATGCTTTAGTATATATACATGAGGCTGGAAACTATGTTTTGTGTACTCCTTTTTCAGTCCGATTATCTCCGGAACAACTTGAGCGGTGTTAATGAAAAATGTTCGCCATGTATTAGAAGAACATTACTATCAGATTAACATTGTTAAAAAACACATAGTAAAGACCTATTGCTATTTCTTAAGCTGAATAAATAAACTACAAACGCGCTTACTTATGTAAGTAGTAGGTTCACTACACACTAAACATGAATTGACATGAGTAAAGTGATTGTGTTATCGACAACATTTCGCATGAAAGTTACAAATGTCCGTCGCTGAATCGGGAAAACGCCAGAACAACTCAGTGCAAAGTATTTGTGAACCTTCAGTCGTTTCAGATGGTATTTTCGTCTCAAGACGTTTCTCCATTTGGGTTGAAAGTTCTTAGAACTCCCGGCTACATCTCCTACATTTTCCAAAATTGATTTGGTGCAAATACAGTTTTGGACAATTAACATCGGCCATATAAGATAACCTGGCATGGGAATTACATTTCTCAGTTTGATGCTACAGAAGACAGCAAGAGTGAGGCCGATTTGCAGAATAGTAAGGGCCACTCCGGCCATCATTGAGAAGATTTCATTCCATCTGTGATTGAGTAGAATCATTGCTTCGTAAAATCGCATTGCTTCAATGACGTTTTCCTGGTTTGAGCCATCCTCATTTGGACAAATCCCTTTGGTGTAGTATATCTGCCCTAACAAGTAAGAAACAATTAAAAAAAACCATTGTGCAGATAGAGTACGCAATATGACTGATAAGGACAAACACGATGACTGCCACAAAAATTTGGAAACTGAGAGTTGTGCGAATATCTTCTGGGATGTTCTCTCGAATGAATCTTTGGAATGGATCGTAGTCGCCTCCTATTGTAGCTTGAATGGTGACGATGACAACAAAGTTGAATTCTGAGACCATACCGACAAGTACCAAAACAAATATGAATTTGATGAATCTGTCCATTTCTGTGCTGTTGATCTTCTTCCCCATTTCAGAATCTGCCACAAATTATAAATGCGATCACGATTTCGCCATTAAATGAATAGAACACAAGCACTACAGCTCTTGCTACCTGTATATAAGTACCAAATCCGGATTTTATGATTAATAATTTTAAATGATGGTGTCCAGTGGGAAATGAACAAAAGAGAAACATAATGGCCAAGTGGGTGGGAAAATGCGATTTAGAACAATCGATTCTAAATTGAAGCATAACCGCTCAATTTCGGCGCATAAATTATGAATATTTTGTTGAACCATTTGCTCTTCGAAATTATGGAGAAAACAGTTGTAGATGTAGGTATAATATTAAGTCAGAATAGTATAATCCAAGTATTTGCTGTTTTGAATGAACAAAACGCATACCGACAGAAATTTCCCTTTTGTCAATTCCCAGATGTCCAACACAAATTAGTGGGAAATGGGAATATCCGCAACTATGCTTTCATTGTACTTAATTCTATGTTAAAAATTGTTGAAATCGAAATAAACCCTATAATTTGTTATGGAGATAAATTTTTTAAAGTCTGATTTCAACGTTCAAAAGTCAGATTTCCAATTGGGAAAGTCAGATTACTATCCCAAAAGTCAGAAAGTTTATCACGGTCAGATAAGATTATATGCATATAATGTGTAATATAACTGTATTGAAATGCAAGGTAATGATATGGACAACCAGAGATTATCATTTTAGGATAAGAAATTGCTTGTGTATTCATTGGTTCTTCAAAACGCGGATGGACGGTTTTTTGAAAAGCGAAAAAGTTAACCCATGTTGTTGGTGACTATGTATATGCCACATGTGCTCAAAACATTGGCAAGTGGTCTTGGCAAGTCACCAATGACTGGCAATCAGGATTGAGTACCTGCACTTGTCCAGTATTCATGAAGTGTTATTTATGAAAGCATATTGTCGGACTCGTTTTCATCTCTGGAAAAATCCACATTCCGACGACATTAAAAGAAGTGATTGTGGGAAAGAAACAATATCCCGAGGTAGGCCAAATTTGCCTAGACGAGCTTTAACGAAGTGACTAAATACTACGAAATGCTGATTAAAATTTAATATAATTGGCATTTTTTGATGAAATAAATACGTAATACAGATACTGCATTCTATAAATGTGTATACTGTA
>JABASH010006180.1:0-10972 GCA_019776445.1 Tomocerus maximus
AAAATGCATACAGTTGCGACAGTGCGACAGTTAAGGGGCGGGTCAGTGTTTTGCCTCTTTTAAAACCTAACCTAATAAAAATATACATGTATCGTGTTAACCAACCCTTAACTGTCGTACTGTCACAACTATAAAACCCGATATAAAATTATATGTTCTTTTAACATTATTTACATTTGAAAATAAGTACAAACTATTAGATCCATAAAAATTATGCAAAGGAGGAAAGCAAATCTCAAAATCCCAAAAGAATCGTGGTTTAAAATTTTATACATTATTAAGGAATTCTTTTGTTAAATGCACTTCCAATTTTAAAAACGAAGGTGGTAGTAGTACTTCCGGTTGGTGAACCAGTGTATAATATATCTTATGATGATAGTGTAATAGGGTTCCATTGGTTTGCTTTAAAGCATATATTATAGCACATACATATCTAAAATAATAAAATAAAATACAATTATGATATATTTTGAAAGTGTGTTCTGCGTCCATTTATCCTCCATCCTTGTCCTATTATATTTTACTTTAGTGTAGCAACGATAGTTAATATTGTAGCTACTTACACATAGGAAGGTAAGTAGTAAGTACGTTTCTTATTTTTCGGTGTACAGAATAGGATGCTGAAACACTTAATATATCTCTGTTCTCCTGTCTACTTAGACTTGTTCCTCGCCAAAGCCGTCATAATTTAAAGCGAGTTCGCTAGTGTTTACTAGTGAAGGTATTAAGAATCCCTTGTGTTAGCTTTTTTGCTTCACTCTTTTTGCAGTAGAAAGGGAAACTAAAGGAGTACCTTTGCATAGTAAATAAGCTGCATCTTTGCTTTGGGGTGGCTGGTACTGTGTCATGTTCACCATTTAATGTAAGTAGTGTAATGTACTCTACGTGTACATATGGTGTCGACAGCCACCTGTAATAATCTCAAAAAATGTTTAGACCTTAGTTTTGGTTAAAATAGAAAGGATGTCAAAAACAATATAAAATCTCGTATCGCACATTTTCGAGCACTCAAAAAATGAAGCATGTAATAATGTCTTGATCATGAAGTTTTGCCAGTTTTATTTTAGAACCTCCTTCTTCAAAAGAACAGAGTTAAATTTTTATTTTGCTTTTATATCTATAAAATTAAAAATAACTTATAGTAAATAAACGGCAATTTAGAGAGCATCCCCAAGTTTCTGTAAAGTGTCATCAAGGCAACTGGTAGACTCGCTACATATCAGTTTCAGAAGTGAGTACTTTCATTTGCACTACTTTCTTTTGTAGCTAAATAGAAACTTCTCACGTTTCTTCTATCCACTATTTACTATTCTTTCCCTACGTTTACAAACTGAAGTTGTTCCAATTAAATAATAATTTAAAATGAAAGAGCCAATCCATTATTTACTTTTAAGCAAATGCGAAGGACATTTTAGTCAATCTATTATTGTAATGCTAGGTCAAATATAAAGTTAATTTGAAGTGTCTAAAACTTTATCGAAAATCGAAATGTGTCCGTGGATCGTAAATTTTTAATGTCATCTATGCCCATTTCTTAATGGCATCTTTTGTAGTAATCGTGGTGTCTATCCAAGATATTAAATTATCTAGTTATCTACGTATAGCTATAAATCAATGACTACTAGTATAAGTCTTTGATTTAGCATTGGACTGTGACTTAAAAGTAATAAAACACTCTTTATAATAGTCTTCGAAAGAAATTACCCCTGGATTTTTGAAAATTTGTTAAGGTTCAATTTAATTTTTACATTAATTGTGACATGAAACCTAAAGTAAACTAAATATGTAGCCATTCAAACAGTTGTATATATAAGAATAAATATTTGCACCCAAAAGCCACACAGAGGAGAGTAAAATGTACAAATAAAAAAAGGAAGTCGTAGATTAAAATAGCAGATGTTCTTTCGGGGTCAGAAGCACAGTCGAAATTGGTTTCAGATTGTCGCCAAAGGTTGAGAAAAGTCCTACGGGAGTCCTAGGTGCTACTAGAGCCATGATTTATGCCAACAGATTTTTCTCCTAATCGTCTTGTCCCTATCTTTAAACACGTCTATACGCAAAGCCAACCAGTACAGCTATAATGCTAACACTTTTGTCCTTTACGTTGCAAACAGATATACATTCTACTATAGTCTGTAGTGAGCCTGGTAAGTTTGTGATTGTATCATTTTCACAATAAGTATACTTCCTAAAACGCGTTGGTTGTAGTGTATTGACTATTGTTGTGTGTGTTTATATGCCCTACCGTCTCAGCGGCACTGACTACGAGTACAAACTTGGGACACCATAATATAAATCTGAACATGAGATTCCCGTGTGCACTTTCTCCGTCTATTCCACTTTCCCTCTTTTCCTTCGGTGTCTTTACTCCTCTCATCCGCTCTCAATGCTCTTCCTCCCTTTCCTTCCTACGCATTGCAATAATAGGCAATATCGAGTCTTAAATAAAATCAACTCTCGTAACTAGGGCTGAAGTGCAGAAGAGTGTTGAAGCATGATCGAGCAGTATTGATACATTATTACAAACACAATGTGCTGTATTATGAATAATAGTGGATCATTTAGACATTTCTTCGCTTGAATTTTATTTGTATAGTGTGATAAAGAAGGAGTACCTAGGTATCTGCCTACTTCAAAACTACGCATTACAGTGAACTACATAATATACTTGCTATCAGCGTCTACTAATATATAATACAGCTACTTAGATATTACTTTAGTAGAAATGTATCAGTTTCTAAGTATCTGCGTGCATATAGATAGGAAAGTCAGGCAGGTCTGGAAGTTTTGCAGAGGCAGATCTGTCTGTCAGTCTATCCATCCTTCGCAGTTGCAAAGAGCAATGCAATTTAAGGAGAAAGATCGGGAAGGGAATGAAGCAGAGGCGACTGGGGGAAAGTTACGACACTTGAGTTACATTGGTCAACGTCCATTCCCCTATTATGAGTTGTAGAGAGAGTTAGAAAAAAGTGTCTCATCCTTCCATTGCATTGTCTCTAATGCTCCGTGAAAACGGGCATTTGCTCCGCCATTCAGCTATACACACAGTCAGGCTTCAATTGTCCTCCTCTTCCGACTTTGCTTCTCCGTCTCAACTCGACTTTAAAGGAGCCTT
The DNA here is from genome assembly GCA_019776445.1 of Tomocerus maximus. NCBI lineage: Eukaryota > Metazoa > Arthropoda > Collembola > Entomobryomorpha > Tomoceridae > Tomocerus > Tomocerus maximus. Next base: position 3,116 of record JABASH010006180.1, read on the forward strand.
CTTCCAATGATTTGGCCTCGACTTCTCTATTTGGCCCTACTACATACTACTACAGACTCTGCACATCCATTTCCCCAACTTTCTCTTGTCGTCCACACATGATATCCTAAGTACCTACCCGTGTGTTTGCATTATATCGGACACCCTTTCCTTCCACTCCCTTCCTTTCCCCTCTATCGCATTCTTTCACTCAAATCTCATTTTCACTGCCCTTTGACTTTTGCACTTCCATGAATTTCTTATTATTTCCCTTCATTACTTCCTATGTACATCCTGTCACATAAGTATCACATACAAATGCATCTGCCTGTGCAAATGTGTTGTGATAGACAAATTTTGCAAACGTATCAGCAGAACCATTTTGTGCATGTTCATTAAAATTAAAGCCTTGAGGGATTTTTAGTTCTTAATTTCTAACCAATTACTGTCTTGTAGACTGTCTAGTGCTGTATTAGAAATAATGTAATGAACATCCCATGAGATGCAAATACGGTTGGCAGATGGCAATAATTGATTGACCTAAAATGTCAAAAATATTCTGCAAGGACAATTTTAAATTCACAAAAAAATGCATTTTTAAAAGAAAAATGACCGGAGAAAGCTGGTAAACTTGATTTTAAAATGGTAGCAGATTAACAGGCATACGAAAGGGTACTATGGTATGCTGATTTGTGTCTGAAAATAGAAACCTTTGCTGCTAGCCATTATGGTTTCCAAGTTACGACTTTAGTTGACTCACTTATTCCAATGAGAAACTAAAGTGACACACCTTGTCTAGAATGTGTCTCCATCCACCCTTTGGGATTAGCAACCGTTCTCCTCCTATTCACTTAAAATAGGAAAAATACTACCCGAGTGGACTATTTCTATGTATTCTTTCACTTAGCAATCGAGCGACCACCTCAGTTTTGTTTCTCTTATTGTTAGGCTGCCGGGTTTATTCTATCGTCTTCTCTGTACTGTAGTCATCTGGCGTGGAATGGCCTGGCCGCAAAGATGAGCCACTTACGCTATACTGCGACTTTCATTCGAGATGTGCAAGTCCTCCTATGTCTTGCATAACCTAACCCAAAACGATACTTTTTCGGTATATGTAATATATACTAATGCGTCCTACTGTATCGTGCCTACCTATTGTGCCCTTACCTACTTAATAAAATGTAGTGAACAATGCGCAATGTCCCATGGTTACATACTACGAGCACGATGTAGTAGTTCCTCAAGTTATAAGGAAACATTTGACTGGAATTGACTTCTCTTGGTTAGTATAACTACTACACTGTTCGTTCTATTTACTGCTCGGAGGACGTTAGAGAAAACGGCAAGATACAAGTTGTACAGCGAGATGTAATAGTGAGTAGGTAGGTAGCATTTCTTTTTTTGGTTAGATTATTTTCTCCCTGAGGATCATACTTTAATCCTGGTTGCTTTTCTAGGGAATGCAACGCAGCCCAGCAAATAGTGTTCAATGCACGTATTGAGAAACTCAACTACAGAAACTACATTGCCTATTGTGTCTATTACTTTACATCTACCTCTAGTACCCCATTCAACTAGGTATTCAACCATAGGCATGCATTAAAGACTCTTCAAGGATGTTTTTGAATCTAAGGTAGGCACACTATGCATATATAAATTATATCAACTTCTATATTTATTTCTTTCAAAAAAGTGCAAAAGTATATTTGAAATGCAACCACTAAGAAACCGAAAAAGAGCTACGAATGTATTTGGCCCTGATGTTTCTATTTTTCCCTTGACACCTGCTTCCATCCTGTTCGTTCTTTAGTAGTTCCTTCTCTCTTCCTTTAAGTGCATGAGTAAATACACGAATACCATAGACATTCAGTTATCAAACTACATGTCTATGCATATAGGAAGCCGCTTTTTATAGATCGCGAGAATCACGACAAACCAATGCCGTTCCATTGAATTCAGATAATTCTTCAATATTCCTTCCGCTATGAGAAAACGGGTCAACTCACAACAACATAACTTTTATAATTCCTTTTTTCTATTAGTAACCCACAATAATTTTAATGATAATCCTTTAAGTCATTCCAGCAGGCATTGAGAAAATGTTTTTTCTAGGGTAACAAACTCCGCCCACCTCATATTATGATTTCCAGGTTTAGCACCGCCCCAAGTTACGCTCCCTTCGGGGGGCGTGGCTTGGGGGCGGAGCTAACCCAAATTTCATATATTAAAAAGTTATTGTGACAAACTTTTAATTTTTGTATGCACATATTTGCAATTTGTCGGCATGTAAAAGACAATTTCCAATCGAATGAAATTAGTTTCAAGTCTTTAATAGCTACAATTTAGGAAATACATATCTGCATCATAACTTATGTTGAAAGTATGAGATTTCAAATTTTAAAATTTCGTACATATTAGGTTTTTGTCGTTATGTAAAAGACAAAATCAAAGGAAACTAATTTCAAGTCTCCAAGTGCTATAGTTTGGGATATATCATCTGCATCATACCTTTTTTCGAAAATATGATATTTCCAATTTTGAAATTTTGTATATAAATATTTGCTTTATGTCGGCATGTAAAAGACAATTTTTAATCGAATGAAACTAGTTTTAAGTCTCCAAGTGCTACAGTTTAGGAAATATTATCTGGATCATAACATTTTTCGAAAATATAAGATTTCAAATTTACCTAAAACAGGTTAGAAAGTACTAAGGGTAGAGGCACGACGTACATTCACTCTGTGTTACAACTTATTTTTTGTTACCTAGATATCCTTGATAGCTTAAATGCATTTGTTAAATGCAAATAATCTGTAGTCACATGTTTACTCATTTGCTGGTGTATTGTAATTTACATCGAACATTTAAAATGTTCGCGGGGATTTCAGCACCTAAGATGCAAACAAATCGAGCCGGATCTGATATCGGTGCGGTGTTCTATCTCTACTTAGTAATTCTATTAGCTTCCTTAAATAAGAGGCTAGCCAAGTCTCAAGTATTTTGGTGGGCAAAATATGACCACAGTACAAGGTTTGTACCAATAGAGGGAGTTAGATAACACTGGCGAATTTACATGGCCGGAGACACGACTGCTTCCCTATTTCAAAGAAAGTACTAAATAAGTTAATAATTAGTAATATTAAAACAATTAACTTTGATGGACATGTACGGTAATTTTGTTGGCTTTCCAGCAAGGCATTACACAGCTTTCTACGATACAAGGAACTCGCATGGTAGCCAAAAGTCCGAAACAACTTTGAAACGGTCTGATCCTGGTGATATTCTTGGTCTACAAACCGCTATATTATTGGGACGGGCTTGTATATTTATTTACGTGCAAACCATTGTTTCGAAATGCCAATTGTACTAAATTTCTTCTTGTCTTTGATTTTGAATAATAGACAAAATTACAGTGAATGTAAGCAAGGAGCATAAAATTTTACATGATAGAATACATTCGTTTCAAAGTCGCCGAAAAATGTCAGGTCGTGTTTAAGGGAAGCACAGTCATACTTAGTCCGTGTTTGTCTCTTCAGAGAGTTTCTGCGTCCTGTCATATAGACACTTATTATCCTTTGATTGTATAAATTTACTTACCTACATAGTTATAAGGATCGTAAGTATATGGGATATATTTTGCATATGTGAATGTTTTATGTGAATATTCGTAGATATGTAGGGGAAAGATGCTTCATGCACTACTGTGAGTCTGTGAGTATAGTTGGTGTGGACAAAATCAGCATAGATGAGAGTTCAGATGTAGTTGGGAGAGAAGGAGAACAAAACAGAGCAGACAGATAGTTGTGAGATGTCTAAAGCGATAGAACAAAGGGCGAGGGAAAGCAGTAAAAGATCGGAAACTAGGTTAGGAAGTAGAATTGTGGCGGAAGTCGGAAGGTTCATTTGGATGAATGGGCCTCCAGTTGTCCATGTATGAAACTACTTAGGCTACATATACCAAACGTCTCTTAGTTCTCTTTTCTGTCTCTGCCATCTCTTCTACATATCTTGGGATACACACCAAGTTAGTGCCCTCGTCCATGTAAAGACAAAGAAAAGTGTAAATGCTACACAATGCACTCTATATAGTGCTATGCTTATACTAGTATGTGTATATGTAATGTGTGGAATGAAAGTGGAGAGAGTCAAGGAAGGCAATTCAGTTTGAAGGGAGAAATAGAAAGACACTACATAGAATACAGAGCACTGCTATCTCTAGGCATTAAATTCAATACATACATACAAACGCTATAAAGCTAACTATATCTACACAGAGAGAAATGAAAGCATAAGAAACCAAAGGAAAGCAATGTAAAGAACGATGAATTTGTTGCGGTAAATTACACAATTGGTAATTTTGCAGTGTGCATTGCATTGCTCTATTTTGCCGAATCAACGGCGTGTGAAAGCACGTAGTCATTATAGTTTATAGTATTACTTCGTATCGTTTCTGTCCTCCGTGATATCACTTCCTATTTGATATACAAATAGTTTTTATAGCCATTTAGTTACTATAGTTGCAGACACTTGAATTGAAATCTATTCGAATCGCTTAACAGAACTACCTTCACTTCCTTGCTTCGTTTGTTTAGCTATAGAACTAGCATGTAATAATAATAATATTATCTCGAATGAGCACATAACAAATATACCTTCGCAATACAAGTTAGAACAAGCCACTTACTACAGACACACATCTACCATCACAAACGGAGTCTCATTGCGTTTACTCTGGACCTGTTTCTATGAAGTAGATATCGTGGTGGTTATTCATAAAATTTGATGGGGTAAGGTGAGCTATTGAGTAACTTTGGCTATTGGGGCCAAAGGAAGGCAAAGCTGAACATTACAGTGGCTATAATAATATCATGCATGTAATGTAAAACAAATCTGTCCACTTATATCTTAAGTGTACCTACCTAGACAAAATGTCATCATGAAGAGATGTCATGTTCCTACAGTTCGTAGTGTCCCATTGACAACCACAAAATCCTAATATAGTGAAACAAACCACGTCTTTGCTAACAAAAATTCTCATGTTTCACAAGGTATTTGGTGCGATTTGATGCGATTTGATGCTTTGACAATGCTTTGACAATGCGTTGACAATTATACTCAGGTTTTAATAATTAAGCATATATTTTGTATTGCACTGCTGTTTAAAAGACTGTCAGCTTCAAGACTATAATCGGACAATAAATTAATTTTATTTACTTGAAACGGTGTCCTGAACAATCCGTTATAACATCCTTTTGTGCTTTCAATATTATATTACTGCTACATTATTCTTACTAATATGGACTATTTTGACTAACAGGAAACTGCAATCAATGGCAAATTTGCATATGTCTGGGCAAAAAAGTTTAAATAATTACTAAATACTTAGTTATTCTGTCAAACTTTGTTCATGACTACTAAAACTACGGTAAATAATCAACTCAAACAGGCAACCTTTTGAAGAACTGTTTTTGTACTTAAGATTTTAACGATAACTTTACAATTCACTCAAAATATTTTATTTTGTCTAGACTTCTACATAAAATTTACTGATTCTATCTACATAGGAGCTGAATCAGCTGAAACCTAATTATTTCGTCATACAGGCGAAAAAGGTTCTTGTATTAAAGTTCATGAATTATCCTCATTTGCCTTGTGCTTTAAATATTGGTAGCCAGTCTTTGTAATTTTGTTTATACACAATTTATTATTTAGTAACAGATTTGCAAGCTATTTGTAAAATAAATATACGCACAATCATTCATACTATATATGTACATCTACACCGGTTGTAATTATTGCGATTTTTCTATTGTCTCATTTCAATTTCCGATTAGTGTTATCTGTAGTATTCATAATAATAAGCATACTATACTCACCCACACTATTCCAGGATTCATACCATACCCCAAATTACTCGATGTTAGTGAGAGTTGCTTGGTAAGGGGACATATTTCCAGGGCATCCAGGTGACAAGGATTCGAACACCTGGCATGTGCTCTTTATTCAAGGCAGCTCATTCACATCCGAGAATGCTAGCATAGAGCCACTTCGCCCCCAAAAATATTTTACTATACAGATTAATTTTGACAATTATTGTGTGATTAGTGCATACTGAAGTGCAAAGTATTGGTGATAAGATCAGGGTTGATGTGATAGTGATAATGTGGACGATATGCCTTGGAAAATAGTAATTCTGTGATATTGACACTAGCTTTAAATGTATGCACTGCACTTTAAAAGATTTGAATGCCAACATGCTTGACGCGTTCACGGAAGGCTAAATCTATAGTTTACAGAAGGAAGCAGGACTGCAAATTCTCGCGTAAGAAAATAATGGATTCCAACATTTCCCCTTTCTTTCTCATCCGACCTCAACATGATTTTCAGCAGATTTACAACGGTAAAGGAGAAATTAGTATGTGTGAGCAAAGTGAGTTGAAATTCTCAAGTCAACTCGATTCCATCTGTGAATAATTCAATAGAAGTTCGTTTCCAATCCCAACTCAAGTCAGCATGAATTTCTTCAAATTCCTCTCTCGTTCGTGTGAACAACTGGGAACTAAACTGCCGAGGATAGCGCATTCTTGTTGTTCGCAGAGGGGTACAAACAAACATTACTCTCTCACTACATATAATACATACATAATCTGAGTAGGCACCTATACATACAATAAAAGAATGTGCATAGTATCATCACATCCGATCACATATAGCACTAATGCAGACTTCAGCCACTTTCTTTTCATTATTTTACTGCGCACCATTTCCAGTGTAATGTTCAGTCGCAGAATATTTGTAGTCTCATCGTTAGTTTTCTAGGAATAATGGACAAGATGAGCTAGGTCTGTCATATCTAATGCAATTTCGGTTACAAAATCATATTTGACTCGCGACAAGCAAAAACAAACAAATACGTCGCAAATGGTCAAGGCAAAAGCCTTACTAAATGTAATTGATCCAGTTTTTAGTCGTGAGCATGCCAATTCTCATCCGTATCCATTACCCCTACCTACTTATTGCATTGTGTCTTATGTAAAGATTTTTTTGAACAAAGTCATACTATCTAAGCGAGCAAGTGACGTCCATGAACTTAGAAATGTATATACAAGTAGTAAATGCATTAAATGCCATGAAATGTTGATATAACTGTTATACAAGTAGTCGAATGGGAAATCTCAGAATTACTGCATTGTAAATATGTAGTTGCACTCAGTAGCTGAAAGGACAAATTAGACTTCAAATTCTTGCTACATCGTATTAACTTTCTTTCCGTTTCCAAGAAAATCCCGAAAATACATCCGAAATACGGGAGAGAGAACAGACATTCGAAGAACTTTCTCCCAGAAAAAATTTTCCATGCAATAATGAAATGTAATATTAGTTCTGGAGTTTGTGACGAAATTAACAAGTTGGTCTCGACTTGGCTCTGCCATAATCGAACATAAAGTAGGTGTATCGATATATGAGCTCTGTAGATGAGTATTGTATCAGTAACCGGGGAAAGGATAGAGAAAGTATTTACTAAGCTGTTTGTTCTCTCCGTCGTCCATAATCAGAGATCTTAGTCTAGTTGATAGGGAAGCCAGTGAGTTAACTCCGGACTAGTGCTAACGATAAGTAAGAGTAATGCTAGTAGAAGTGTAAAAGTACCGGGTTGAGTAGTCTCCACTGGAATTATTGAAGAGAGGAGCGGAGAGGAGAGGATTATTGTCGAATGGAATTATAATCCATCTACACTCTCATAACCTCGTGTACACTTAATGTACTTTTAATCTGGGCCACACACATCCACCCGTTTCAACGAAATATATTTATCTGCTTCATGCTTTTCATATTCTAATCTATTACTATATATATAGTCTATTACTATAGTATCAT
>JABASH010006181.1:0-10970 GCA_019776445.1 Tomocerus maximus
TAAAATGTCTTTGAAAACTTTGATAAATAATTAAATACATACCAACACAATTTATTTTCCTTTGCATACAAAAAATTCTTGGAAATTATGGTAAAATAATAGCTAAATGCTTTATTGTATTTGATTTTCATGGTATCATTAGATACGTTGTTGTTTTTAGAAATTGTAAAAATTAGGGTTATAGTTACCCGTGGTGTAGGAAAATATGAAAAATGTGTCAGGTATAGCTTGAATTAAAATAGTAAAACTGCAATTCTGTGTTAAATGTGAAGGTTGAGAGGATGATGATTCATGGGATTCTCCGAAATCAATAGTAATAATTGTTTGCACTTCTTAATTAGAGAGAGAGCTTAAAAAATTGAGAGTTCCATATTTATCTCGTACTAGCTCTGCCTATTGTGCTCAAGTTCCCAGCGTTGTAAGCAGTTCCGTTGGTTTAACAAGAAAAGAGATAAAGAAACTGTAAAAGTACATGCTTTCTACATTGCAGAATGTGCGTACGAAGTAATTTGACTTTATTTCGTGTAGTGACTATAGCCGTGTATGTCTACAGTGCTTAGGCAACTAAATGAAAAATGAGTTTAATTTTGAGGAAAATGTTAAGAAAAGGAGTTCATCGCGGTTTGAAATCAGATCATCATACTCGTGAGTGAGAACGAGGAAAATTGATAAGGAGATCCTATTAAGAGCTCATGAGAAGTGTTTAATTTATTATTCTCCTCGTAGTGCTACAGTAGATGTTCACACACAACAATGCGCAGAGCAATGAAAACTGAATGGAGGTACCTCAGTATTTACTTGAGAATCTCTTGAGAATATGTTTTTGAAGTGTTTACAGAGCAATTTGGAAAGAATGCATTTAATATTGTGCCCTGCATCTGTCTCTGTTATCTGTGTCTTTGGCCATAGGAGGGCAGAGAGAATATTGCACATCTAAGGATGCAGAGCCAGGGAATCTCAGGTTGACGTTCGAGTTATGTCTGTGCATTAGAAGTACAGTACAATAGTCTACATTAGATATTGGACACAGAGCTGATAATATATGATTCTGTCAGATGGAATCGTTGTTATCTTGTAAGTTCTCCTCATTATTTTCTGTTAGTTAGTTAGTTAGCCTAAGATCATCATTATTAATGAATGAGAGTACAACATGCAGTGGGTTATGTACCCGCGGACCAATATAATAACTATTTACAGTTGCAAAGCATGACAAGTCGCCTGCTGATTTAATTCCAGTCGAGTCGAACATTTTTTATGCAAAATATTTTCTACTGCAGTCAGTATGCAGATGAGATTTGTAATTCTGCACAAGTTTGGCTATTCCCAAGCTGTAATGACTGACAGGACAGTTTTAAATCCCTTGCGTCTATTTACCCCCAAATTATCTCTGCTCATCTTCTGTCTGAGAGACTTTAATTCTGAACTGAATTAAAGTAGCTAGCGGTGAAATGAAACTTCCGAGAGGAGCTCTATAATTTTCGATAAAATAAATTGAATTAATATAGAAGCTACTTGATTCATTGGTTTGTCTCGGGGGATTAGCAGTAGCATTTGTTTAGTCTGAAATTATTCTTTGACTTACATTCAATGTGCTCTCTCCGTACATAGCATGAGATACAGTGTGAAAAGAAAACCTCTAAGATATTCTTTAATATCATTAGAGTTGACTCTAGCGAAGCCCCTATGCATTAGGAGGGGCGTTGGCTAAATCATTATTTTCCCTGCACATTTTCGCTTCACTTAGTAATTCTTTGAGAATGAGAAAAAACATTATTTCTTTAGAGTTGGCCAAGACAAAATGAATCTCTGTGAACACGGCAGCCGGCAATTGCAATTTTGCAATGCAGCTCCAATTCCAATCCAATCAAACTCGATCGTCATGTCGTGTCGTGTGGCATCCTGGGGATTCCTTTGCTGCGGATAATTTTTCTTCGAATATTCATTACTCACTGTAGTAATTTACTGTTCTGCAACCAGACAATGCACTGCATTTTCTAGTATGCAAATTGTGCAAAAAGTTTCTCAACTCCCATAATGGCAGAATATTTTATTTGGACAAAAGAAAATTAATTCGCATAAAGCATCTACTTAGTCCTCTAATTAACTCTAAGTTTTCCTTTCTCAAGGGAATTGATTGGATTTTGTCGTAGAAATCGAATAATAAGCCAAAATGCAAAATAGACTGGTTAGGTAACTATTTCTATAATTATAAACACATTCCAATTTATATTATACTTGCAATTCATCTATTAGCTATAAGCTATGGCGTACTTTCTGTGTTAAGGTCTTAATAAAGTTCCTTAGATCCCCATCCTTAATTAGTAATACTGAGAGATTCATATTACTGCATGCTCATATTCTATAGCTAACTAGGTTGTAGATTTAAGAAATTTTCATCACCGCCCTCCACTACCCCGTTGTTACTGTTACACTTTTAATTGGCGAGAATTCAAAAACTTGATAGTTGTACGCCTGTTTCAAAACATCTGTATAGCTATAGTTATCCGCGATGAATGAGTTGATGCTATGCTCACCGTTGAAAATATTTTGCTACGTACTGTATGCTATATAGGCACACGTTTTGCCGTTATTCCTGAAATATCTGTCTATGTAGTGGAGTAGCTGTTTTAGTTAGACTTGAGGTAAGTAGTTTAAGAAGTTTCATGAAAGTGTCTACTGTTATAACTGTAGTAAATCTAATGGAAAGACGAAGGTAAATCCTATTTTTCTTTGGTTTTCTTGATGAGGTGTTGGGTTGTGTTATTTTGAAAGCAATAGATGAGTTTGGTTTAATTTAATTTAGTTTGGCATGGCATGGCACACCTTTAAAGCTAACCTGACTCATTTGAGCGACTAATAAGCCTAGTAGAAAGAAACATTTTAAGGAGTCAGTTCACTCAGTGGTTTGGTTACGGCGAAATGAAGAAGGAAAAGCGTGCATTTTTTCATTCTATGGAAAATAATCTTAATTAGGGTAAGTATGCACTTCTGAATGAGACAAGGTATCTTTTAAAATTTTCCACCACATTCTCTGCCTAAGGTGACTTTAATAGAAATCAACATTAAAACAAACACCTTGGATTTAAATGACTAATTACGTTGGATGTTGACAATGACTAAGTAGTATGCAACTTGTAGGTGTCTGGATTGTATCAGCACAGACTTATCTGTAGTGCTGATACATCAGTATCCGTAGACTAATTGCAATTGTAAAAGCAGGAGATTATATTTACCTATTTAGTAGATAAATGGAGGCAGTGGGAAAACATGATAGGGAATTAGTCGAGAAAAAGCGAGCTGAAATGAGAAAGAATTCTGGTTAGGGAAATAAGATCTGTCGTACGTGAAGACAGAGCAGAGACTCGAGTTTTTGAATTTCCTCGAGACCTTTTCATCACGTTCTCTCCTTCGTTCTGGTTGATTGGTAATTGTCGTTGTTTCACAATCTTTCAGTTTCTACAAAATGCAAAGCAATTGACTCCACTGCATTTCTGCGACTCATTGCGTCCTCTTACACTTCAAACTACGTCAGTGCAGATAAGCCAAGTTTAAAGCTAAAACCAAAACGACAATTCACATCCGATTCTACTTTGACTTGTAAAAAGGGAAAACTGACTGTAATGACATGAGACGCTTTGCTATCTGCATTTCCAACCGATGAGTTCTGCCTAGAATGATATACATTTAATGCACCAAAAGAATGTCACTCTTTCAGGTTAAAAAGTCGTCAGGTGCATTGCAAGAATTGCTTCAAACCAAAATGGGACTCTTGAGGATATGGTTTACTAAGTACGCTGAAATTGATTTGAACGAGAAAAATTCTATTTTTTAATTCATAGCCAACGCTCTGCTTATTACAAGCACAGGGAGTAAAGAAGTGCATTCGGGTGTGCTAACACTTGGAGTGTCCCGTGCTGAAAAGTATTGAACGTGTACATCATAAGTGATTGTGAATAGACAAACAAGCAACATTGTATGAATAGCATTCGTGTTCTGAGGTTGTAAATGGACAATATGAATTAAATGGAGGAAGTGCAGAACACGAAAGGATCGGATCGTAAACTTTAAATGAGTTATCATGATCTTCCTGTGTGAACTGATGTAAAGTGAGAAAATACTACAAAGAAATTTATAATTTTCTAGGGGAAACTATTTACTACTTTAGTACAATCAGTCTGTGTGCTAAAAAATTATATGAAACTAGAGTTGCTGGCCATCTTGGAGCAGTGTAGCTATTTGTTCTCTAAAGGGGAACTGCAAGTACACGATAAAATATGATGAGAGATATTTGTCTTGTTGTCTGTCAAAGGAGCTACAAGAGAAAATGATGATGATGATACGAATGTGTCCACGAAATCTGGATCACGATTCCTGAGGTTTCAATGCTTCGTAATTTGCACCTGGCTAATGTTTACTAGCACAAGTGCACTCTTCATCAGATCCACCAACTTGTTCTACTGAATTGAATCTTTTAACCAGCCGAGCCAACCAAACGAAAAACAAATGCATCAATGCACACTCTTGCATTTCAAGTCAGTTAGACGCTTCTACGTTGTACCTCATTTGATAATTCACTAGGAAAACAGAAAAAAACGGTTAGTGGCATGAGATATTAGGTGTGTAGTGAATCTAGAGATGTTATCTTAATAGCAGTCGTTCAGTTGTACTCCTAGTGTTAGTTACATATGTAATAAAGAACATAAATAGATAGAACCAACTATTTATTCCTTTTAAAATTATCAGAATTGCCAGTGCTCAAGTGAGCAGGAGTCTATTTACTCATAGCTAAGTTACCTATCTGTAGTTTGTACTTAACAATAGCTATACATTTGCTAGCAGTGAGTAAATATCTGACAGAGTACATAACCCATTATCAGCATCAACGCTGATTCTATGTAAACCCAGATGAAGAATGTAATTTTGATAATGCTTCATGCATTATCTATTAACAGCTATTGAGATATTCACGTCCTACACGTCGCATCACATTATATAAAATTATACGGGATAAGAATAAATGTCCACTGTATATGAATTTACTTAATTATATTTATTGTGTATTCATCGTGTAGATAAGTATGAAATTAAAATCAACTCGTAAATTCAAACTTGTACTTTAAGAATGCTGTCTATGTGATTCATGTCTATGTGATTCATACTTGTTTAGATTCATATTCAAGCATTCAGCTCTGAAATTGCTCTTGAGCCATTTAACTCCGCCACTTGTACCATATGCAAAATGCATAAAAGTATTTATTTGCTATGCTATCTGGTACCACTTGTTCATATCATTCACCGTAGGTAAATATGTATCTAATAATGCATTATATTTACCTGTAAATATTTGTATTGTGAATTAAATCAAACATAATAACGTTGTTATATACCAAGATCCTTAATGACATTTTAATATGCATTTCCTCAATCTCATTCTAAACCTTAGCAGTGCGAAATGTACTTTAGTATTATGCTAAAGTAAATACCACATGGGTGTACCTCATTGAGTTTTTATATCTTTGCCACAGCGGCACAAATCTTTGACGTCCAAATGGGAGGACATTGTATCTGACAACTAAGAGCCCATACAGAAAACTTATTTAACCGAAAATCATTTAAACAGGCACAAACCATCGAAATGAACTAGTAGACACATAAGTAAATAAGTATTATATTTCGCTTGCAAATGTCTTAAATGATTATAATAGAAATGCGAAAAGACAAAATGTGCAAAGGTATGAAAGGGAGATACAGCACAAATAATTATTCTTTGCTGGTTAGTGCCCTTCATCAGCTCTTTATTATCTGTAAGATATGCATATCATTTGAAATGCCAATTCAGTACACTTCACTCCCTCCCAAGCTATTAAATTGCAAATGAAAAGACAACATTTCAACTTGATTTCCTTACACCTTGTCAATAAATGTAAATAATTACATAATGTCTGATAAAAAATAATGGCAATACTAAAATCTAAAGTAGTGAATTCAAATACATAAAAGATAGCACCACAATAGCATCACACTTTATGAATCTTATTTCCTCATTAAATTCCAAATACCAACTTCATTTTCTTTTATGAATTGTGAACTAAAACAAATCATCGTCTAAGAACGTCTTGAAATCCTGCGTTTTATTCATTCGCTTGGATTTTATGAATACCTTAGAATGTAAAATTATTTTTGATCAAGTTTGCATCTCTGATTCTATTATATAGATTGTGAGAAAAGAGAAGTGGTGTAAATGGCCAAAAGAACTGTGTGTATGTGGTATTAAATTAGTGAGATGCTATATAGGATGAACATTAGTGCTGTGCCGTCGAAAAGAAAAAAAACTTTAGTGGTTTGGTATCATTTACACTACTCTTTCGTTTCCTTTGCATTGAATTGAGTGATATCTCAGTAGCTATAGAGTTCTCTACTCTAAAAGGCAGTATAATATTCCGAGTAAATATTGAATTTTGTATGAAATTCATGTTGAATTTTAAACTAGCGAAATCAAAGTTGTAGTGTTGGATGCGGATAAAGTGATTATTATTGCAGAGCAAGTATAACTATGTATTTGGTTGTTATGCATGTTATGCCTGGAGTTGGAAGAGCAAATAAATGTGTATGTTCACCAAGACCACAGTACCAAAAAACACGTAAGCTTTTTTATGAAAGAAGTCAGTTGATTTTCCTGAATCAACTTAGCGTAGAATTTTTCACAGTTCTTGTTCTCACTTGTTGAGACGAGGTTTGCGTGTCTAATTATCTCAATCCCACCTCACCTCGGCGTATTACTCATTTTAAAAACTCTCAAGTCATAACTAAGGGAATGAGTAAAGATCCGAGAGTCGAAATTAAATTCTCGAGTTCACCTTCAGACTCGTTGAATGTATAGCTGCCGATAAGTCAGTTAGCTAAAACTACCACGCTTAAATTGCTCATTGCTTCTGATAGTAATCAAGTCGAGAAAAATTCAGACACGAGTTAAGTAGCATCCAGCGATGTGCAGTTGCCATTGCTTGGTTTTAATTTTTGTAGTCTTAGTTAATCAGTCGCACATCAATACATTTACTCACGTTGGTTATAATTTCCTTGGAAAGATAGAAAGAATTCTCCATAAAAGCTATTTGGAGGACTGCTGCAATATCTGACAATGATGAAGGAACAAACAATGGAGAGTTTTGTGATGGAAAAATGTGCTTATTAGTCAGACTAAGCCAAACGAAGCCAACATCACGTAGATTAATTTGGATTCTGATGCTATTTTTATTATATCACGTTTTTTTCACACGGCCCTTTTTATCACAAAGGAATGATTAAGATTCTCCTAGATAGAATTAAGAATGGCAATCTTGAGACTCATCTGCTCAGTGATAAGTATTAGGCAGGCATTCCATGTATTTACTTACTGCCTAACGACTAACCTGACTAGCCGGACGGAGTAATAAGCACATTCTATCTAACCATAACTAAATAAAACCGTTCGGTTATTTTCTTGCAGACTTATGTATTAATGTGAGAATTAAAAAACAAAGGTTAATCTTGACAAGGAAAATTGCATTTTCCATTGTGCTGATTAAATATTTTCTACCTGCACTCTCATCGAGTCTCATCTTGCTCAGACTGTCTGCTACTTACATACCTACAGACAAATCCTCCGATATACATAAAGACACACACTACCCCAGCAACCAACCGGCAGTCAGCACTTGGTCATGCTATTCATTCAATTATGAATTGCATTTTTGCATTTTGGATTGCACTTCGCCGTCATGCCCTCGTTTCCTTTCCCTAATTCATCCACGAATGATAAAGCCTATTGTCAATGTGCTCTGTTTCAAGCTGTGAATAGCTCTTCTCATTTAGTTCTTCTTATTTTTCGTCATGTCTGCTTTTTGGATACTACAATTACAATTTCAAAACACAATACAGTCATGTCTGGTTTACTTGCCTCCTAATCTACTGTGCATAATGGACAAATAGATATTTCAATGCCTAATTGCCCAGCATCACTATTTCCCAGACACACAGGAGACAACGATCCGTATTAGTATTTTGCAGACGTTTTCATACGGCATTGCAAATTATTGCTGTGGCAGTGTGCTAACTGATAACAGGTCTGCAGTTTTTTCTCCGTCTAGCAAGTTCTGTGGCCTTTGCTACCTTGCCTTACTTTAATGTATCACTAACATCACACCAGTTCTGTAGTTTTCAAAAATGTTGCTCAGCACTCACTGGAAACCATAACAAGGTGTGAATTTATTTGCAGAGAAAACAGTTTGCGAATTCTGTTGTGATTTATAGCACTGTACTATATCTACATACAACTAGGGACATAAAAATATGGCATTGCAAGTCTACATTTGCTGTTTTGATAGGTTTGTTGAATTCATGGGTTTATTTTATTACCCAGTCATAGTAGATAGTTTTCCTTCTTCTATTTGCACAGTACAGACTATGCATGTGTAGAAATATCTGTACATTTAGGTGGGACAAAGATCATGGAAGCAGGATGAGGTCATGATATTGTTGTATGCTGCTGTAAATAAATAATTTTCAACTTCTCTGCGTGCTTCCTTCAGACATCTTTCACAACGTAACACAGAAAAATCTTGCTTAGGCACTTTCTTCTTACTTCCTTGTAACAATGTCTAGTCAGTGTCCGTTATATTAAAACTGATATTAAATTATTTTTTCATTGTATGGTCTCAAACGTCTGTGTTTACTTACCGGGCTGAAAGGGCCACTTGAGATTTTTAGAGTGAGAAAACGACAGAAATACCCAAGAATAGAAAATGGCCCATCATTAACCTATAATATTTGACACCTAGTTTATTAGACATGCATGTACTCAAGAAAGTATATCATTAAGGTATGTAGGATATTCTGCTGGCATTTTGTGTACGCAGTAAGTGACTTCTTATTTTATTTAATCAACTTGTGCTGGGCACTGTGAGCAACTAACGGCATCATCTATGCACATGTTTCTATTGCAGTGGCCCAACGGTGTGGACTGTGGAGTCAAAGTCATAAGTAACGTTAATCCATGCAGTCCACCTTTCATTGGAATTCATCACACATTGATCTTACATCCTTTTCCTTCGTGTTTTTCATTCATTCAAATCCAACTGCAAAAAGTGTGACTCCGTAGAACACTGTAGTATCACTGGCGTGGCATGGCATGGCATATGGGCCACCATTTTCTAGTGCATTGTAGTAAATGTTCTGTGCAAAACTCTTTTTTGACACGTTGTGAACATAAAGTAAAACGAAGCTACGTGCGGTCGCGTCGTTGTGCCGTTTTCTCAATGTGAGTTGAGTTGATTTGAACAAGATATGATCTTGAATTTGGTCGACTACGACAAGCCAAATCACAAGTAGGCACTCACTTGAATTATAGGGAACTCTATTGTGAACTTGATAATCATATGCCTTAATATTACTTTGCTGCATACTGATAGTCTAATTTGCATCCGATATAAGTGCCAACTACTCAGTCCAAGATCTTTATTGATGCATCTATGCACTTACTTATAGTGTAACATATTTAGCTACCTATCTATGATATAATTTAGATCCTCCAAAGGAAGAGTACAAATATTTACGCTGCTATATACAGCAGCTTTTGATTGTGTTCGTAATTACATTTCTCTAATTCTAGATAAACAGATTCCAGCTGCAATGTTATTTGCAACGCAGTACAATTGCAAAATACGAGTGGTAATATCACAAAGTAGTACAATAATGTCCACTTCAAAATTTGGGAGATTTAAATAGTTACGGCATCTTATATTAAGATAAATAATAATTTCCATTCTGTTCCACTAATTTACTAATATTCTGAAGATATGTACTCCGGTACAACAACTACCCCAACATGTCAGAACAATTAGAGATTGATATAAGTAGTACAAAATCAATCTGTATTGATTGACAGGATGTGTATTCACATGCAAATACTACCCCGGTTGAAAATATTTTAAAATACCCATGAACATCATACAATATCAATCTCATTAGTAAGTGCTCATAAAGATTTGTTGGGCGAATCTCACAATTCTTGACGTATAATGTGCGAAAATTAATATAAATGGTAGATAGTAAATGGGAAGTTTGATTGGATTTGCTGTGATGGAAATAGTGTGAAGATGAGACATGGAAGAGTTAAAAAAGTTACATTTTTTTCTCCCACCTCAATTTTACATACTAAAATGCAATTTGTGGCATACTTTATATACTATTGTCAGAGCAATATGTTTCTTGCACCCAAATTAATCTGTCACAGTCAATAATATGAGCATATCTATTGTCAAATTTAGCCTAATTGTAATTTTATTCTGTTGAGTAGGTACTTCGATTATAGTAAATGTCTTCAGAGCTGAGAGATTTCATACTGTCACAGTGGAAGCATTATATTGAGCTTGTAGTAGCTAGGGATTGAGCGACACTGCACAATACAGATCTAACAATGTTACAACGAGTAATATATTTAATAGCAATTCGCCTTTCTCTACTGCGAACTAGAATTTAAATCGAAACACGGAAGAACATTAGTCATACTCATTGTTATATTTTGATTTATTTCGTCTTGTCTTGAGTTACTTCAGATGGATCTTCACTTGCCTCAGCATTAGCTACTACTAAATGATGAAAATGATTAAGATGTGATTTATGTTGTGTTACATTGTCGATTGTGTGATTTCATTTGAAATAATTTTGCCTTCGGCCATTTTTTCGTCTATCCCTCAACTTATTTATTCATCATCTATCAATTTCTAATTTATCATTCATCTTTACATCTATTGTCAAAATTATTTGATTAAGTAAGTGATAATATGAGTCGCTGTTATTAAACATCACACATAGCATCTACACATTTTCATAGTTATAATTGTCCGATGTAAACATTAAAAGATGGTTGATTTATCTTTTTTCTCAAAGTTTTCTAGCGATTATTTATTGACCATTTAAAATGCTAGAGCTGT
>JABASH010006182.1:0-10968 GCA_019776445.1 Tomocerus maximus
TTTTGTGCATTCTGAAATTATTTTCTGCCTACGTAATCCTTATAATATCTGTTAGTTGCTACTTAATAAATTCTGTTCTGCTCAATGTTCAATCTTACTACAGCCATTATCTTTTGCAAATCAGCCTACTCTTATTTCCACATGTGTAATAACCATGCGCTTTTATATTTAAGTATAGGCTAAGAGTTGCGCTTTATAGTTTGCATTGCACTAAAAGTACCTTACTTAACAATGCATTTCAATCTTAAATCTCCTGATTGATAATACTTCCTATTTATCCTAACTATTCATACAGGTGTGTGATTTTATCTTTAATGTGGTATTTTGTATTACTTACTGAAGAATACAATTTATATGTGTGGTGGGCTGTATTTCTAAAATGCACCATTGCACATTACACCGTAAACGAAACGGATTGCACAGAATAATATCAGATATGAGAATATTTATTAATGCATCTATGCGTGGCACGTTGGCAATCAAAAAGACAATGTAAAGACATTCTTGACTGTAATTGAGGTGTATATTCATTAGGTATGCAAATCTGTGTGTGAATAATCGTTCACGTTCGCCAAAGGGAGTAATAATAACATAATCTCAAATGGACATTCAAAGACTACTTGTATGAATATATTTAATTGTATTCTATCTATCTGTACTACATCTACACATCTACCTGACATTGTCATAATATTGGTGCGCCTGACATCGCCTTTTCATGCCAAGTAC
The DNA here is from genome assembly GCA_019776445.1 of Tomocerus maximus. Taxonomy (NCBI): domain Eukaryota; kingdom Metazoa; phylum Arthropoda; class Collembola; order Entomobryomorpha; family Tomoceridae; genus Tomocerus; species Tomocerus maximus. The sequence goes on from JABASH010006182.1 coordinate 730, forward strand.
ACCATTACGTTCCTATGTTCGCATGTTATAATGATTTAATTTCATGCCCACCATGGAATACTTTTCTATTGACTTCAGCTCGATCTGCTTGAGTAACCAGAGTATGACCAATTGAATGCTTATTTACATTTATTATAGAATTTATAAAAGTCAAACATAGGTATACATTTTTGACTAGATATTGTTAGGCATTGACTATGGTAAGGTATGCATGTGTAACTATTTGATGTAGGCATGCTTATAATTGTCCTTCGTTTCATACCTTAAAGAGTTAAAGATCACATACATGTGCAAATGTTTTCCAATGTATTTCTACTCACAAAATGCAGTGCTCTTTGTTTAGAAGTATTTTCGTTACTGAGTAGGCTATTATATTGTTGTCGCTACTCTCTACTTGGTATTCTGATTACTATAGTTCGCATGCATCTATCTACTGAAATATTTTGTAGCTGTGCTCTTTTCGAGTTGCATTTGCACCTTCGAGAGAGCAATAAGCAGTACAAATATTATTGTGTCCTCCTGATAAGTTAAAAGTGCTACCTATACTACCTAACCACCTAAACGTAAGTTAACTCTGTAGTGAATTTATTTTTTGTCATTGGAATTATATTCGTAGTACATTCAAAGTAATTTTTTGAGGGTTTGTAAACTTGTACTTGAGAGATCTGCACTAATTGGTACATTATAATATAATAACAATTACTAGATATCACATTCGGTAAGATAGTCAAAAATTTAAGCATTTTTCCATAGTTATTTTTCAAATTATGTATCTGCAGTATTATGTCTTTAGTGCTTCATATTTTCTGTAGTTCTTCTTCAAAAGTTAACGTGTATACGAGCTGGTATTCACCACTATGATAAAGCTGTTGTATTACATTAGGAATGTATGAAATAAAGGGCAATTGTGATTGAATGCATAAAATTATTAGCTACATGCAGTAGGCAGTGATAATTATAATTGTTGTCTGGCCTAGGCTTAGATAGAATTCATAGAAGAAGACACAGATGAGCAGATATTTCAAATAGATGTATTAAGGTTAGATGTATGAGTAAGTAAACCAGTGTTACCGTAAAAGGTTCATAAAGATACTGTTAGGTACATGTGCAAATGTGTACCCATCATTTAAGAGGAGATCATAGAGAGAATGTATTGACATATACATGAGTAGTAATTATTCTCAACTTAACTCGCATATTATGCATAGAGACAAAGATCTATTAAGCATAGGATCACGGACCTTTTTTCTGAGATATTTAGTGGCCAATACTAAACATACGAGTTGCATCTTGCCAATATGCAATGAAGACACGACAAAGTATTCAAGTGAGTATATATAAATTATACCTGTTATCCTTACTACTTTTATTAGAGTCTAAGGCACACAGACATTGGTCAGAGCACACTCTGATGTTTGTATTGTCTTTCAAATTGCTACCTTCAAGAGCAATTACGTGTCCTACTATATAAGCTGCTCCTTTTCATAGAAAAATCATTGCGTGTCATATAATAGGGATAAATGCACTTGGATAATAATATGAAACAAAGATAGTCAAACTAAAGTGAATGCATCACGCAGTTGTGCAATTCTGGATTGATGGAGTTTACGACAAGTGTGTGGAAGATGTTATTGAATGTAGACAAGACAACTCATGTCAAGTCGCAACACACAACACTCTTTAAGTTGAGCTATAACTTCACTTGATTGAGGTCGTCTCTATATAATAGCCATTGCTCAATCTAATATTACAGTACAATCTACATACTTGGCCAATTAATGCTGGACATTACGGAAACACAATTGAAATGTTAAATCACGGATAGTGGTCGAAATAACATATTTCCTTATTACTTTTTTAACCACTATACTGAGCAACATGAATGTCTGATAAATAGGTTTAAACCAACAATTTATTAATTATGTCAATATATTGCAATTTTTGTACTATTCACTTTGTCTGCAATATGGGATACGGTCTGCAAAGTATCTACTTATATAACAATGATTAATTAATATAGTTTATTGACAATATTCAATGGTGACATAATAATGTGTTTCAAATATATAACTTTACCTAATTAAAGTGCTAGGGTAAATATATTTTAGTCAACGATTCGTATTTCATCTCTCAATATTTTCTAAATCAAAGTTTGGTGTGTAATTTACAAAACAAGGTTTCTGCTCTAGCCCTGAACCATTTTCCACATACCTGTAGTTGGTGATTTGAAGTATAAATACTTGTGTATTTGTAAAATCTTTTGTCAGTAATGTAGCATGCCGTATCTGACACAGAAAAGATACAAATCTATAGGCCAACTCATGCGAGACATCACAAAAACATATCCTCAATCCCAACGATCGATTTTCTATGTATTCATTACTTGAGGTTTGTAATTTCCAATAGAAATCTGTAAAGCCTCGTGCAACATCTAGCCAAAGAGTAGAATTAGCCCATAAATACATAGCTGCATTGACAAATTCACTTTAGCAAAAATTAATACTATTTCATGATGTTAAAACTGAAAACCAACGTATCTGATAATCTAAGGTATGCAATATTATAAGTTCAATATTGTACAATATAGGTAATCGCATCAGAATTGACACATGCATAACAGATTTAATTTGTGTCACTTTAATTTCATAAAATATGATGTTAATTTTCCTCATTGTCAGGTTGGAATCAAAAAATTGTGAAATTACTGGCATAGTAATTTGCTACATCATAAGATTGTGTAGCTAAGGCTTTGGTAGTAGAATAGGTACATCTGGTAGCGTTATTCTTATTTTTAAACTCGTGGACTTTGTAAGAACTTTGTACTTTTTACTCGTAAACACGTAATACACGTAATGCTGTATGACCTTAGTGAAATTACGTCAATCCATTCGCATTAGAATGATTTTACACAAGCATTGTAGACAGACAGTAATATCAATTGTAAATAATTGAAATTACATTAAATGCACATAGAGACTGGTGATTCATTCTCTTCTGGGTTCACACACGTACATAGTAGCTACATTACAGATTACAGCTACATGAGTAAAAAAATTGAGACTACTACGCTTTGCATTTTCTTGGTTGTGCATAAATACGATCTCATTGTAACTTATTATTAGTATTATCGCATTATTATAAGTAATGAGTCTTCTGGCAATAGAAAGGTAGACATTATTATTGAAAACTTCCTTCCTGTCTCGCATAAAGTGGGAGTTAATTTCTAATAGGTAGAAAAACTTATTTAAAACAAAGTTGAAATCTTTTCAAACATAAGATAATTTCTTGTAATCTCAAGAGAGTATATCATGTGAGATCCAAGCGATCAAAAGAGTAGAATAGGTTGACGTGTGAAAACGAGTTTTTTATCCCAATTCAATTTAATTTTCCTTAAGAGTCAGTGCTGATGTTGCTGGTCTGATAACACATCACGTACATGCAATCATACTAGAGTAAATACACACTGTGGCAGAAAGCATATCTCTATTGTTATACATTAGCCACATTCTTGCATATAAGTGGTAGTAGAGAGTGTATAAATTAAGTGAACAAGATCTGAATGATTTTATTGGCAAGTGTTTAGCCCAGATTTTCATTCCTTTCCAGGTAAGCATGTAATAACATAGTAGAATCACACCAAAACAGTTCTCTGTATCATAATCTCGTAGTAAATAGGTCTTATTATTGTATATCTTGTTACTGGTTACTTATTACTAATAAAAATTGCGATAAAATCCCACCGAGATAAAAGAGGTACTTGTGTCTAACAGTAACAGATGATCAAGTGGAAAAGGTGCTTGTGCCTATAAAATTGTCTACGATCAAATATCAAATCAAGGATCCCGTACACAATAAACATCGCAGGTGAGATGTACTTAAATGTTTATTTACCAATCTATGTGCGTGTAGATACTAAAGGAAATCATTCTCAATATTCATTCTTGATTTCCATTGTGCGAGAACCTATGCAAATGCCAAGTCAGATGCGAGAACATTATGTTCTCCATTCTCCTCTCGTGTAACACCATCATGTAGTATTAACTTTACAAACCAGTCAGGTAATCTACTTAGATGATTCTTCTACAGACAGGTCCATTCTACTCCCTTCAGTTAGCTAACTAACACCTAACATTTCAACAATTGAAAGCATGCAACTCATTTCCTTAGTGCTACCAAATAGCTTTAAGAATAAAGCTAAAAATTCTCTTGTTATATTACACAGATACCTAAATGCTTCAACTTGGAGTTTCTTCTCTAATCCCATCCTGTCTAGTCTCATTGATGTGATCTGAACTTATTTAACTCAAGTCCAAGTACAATTTAAGTGAATCATAAACGCAAAACGGAAATAATATGTAATTCTGCGGAAGAACTGTTCAGTGACTCTTACAAACAAAAGGAAATTTATTATTCCAAATCCAAGTCAGTTTTCTCAAGTTTTTCGTCCTGTGACTTTAGGACTAGCTCTGGACCTATCAAGACAAAAATCAAAAATGCATCGAAGACAACTTTTCCTTGGATTATTGTGATAAAAATGATTTTGTGAAAAAATCCAGTGTATCTGTATTTATCAGTGACAGAACCATCATTGAAAAATTTTCCAGTGTTGTTCTTGTAAGAAATTATAAAAATGACGACCACATTCACGATAGCTGATTATGCGGTTTTCGTCGGGACATTAGCGATTTCCATGCTTATTGGAGTTTACTATGCATTTTGCAAAAAGCAGAAGACAAATGAGGAATTGCTAGTTGGAGGACGGAGTATGAATATTGTGCCGATTGCACTGTCACTCCTAGCCACTTACATGTCTGCTATTCTTGTACTGGGTAAAATGAAAATCATTTAAAATGCTTTATTTGATTATACCAACTGCAAAGCTATATCTATTAATATCTTTTAACCATTTAGGATTTGCTGGCGAAATTTATTCCTATGGAACACTAATCAGTGAAATGATAATCGGATGTTTTTTTTATATTCCTCTGGGAGGGTTTCTATTTCTGCCCACTCTCTACGGTCTTAAATTAACTAGTGCTTACGAGGTAATTTTTTTATGCGAAATTGGGTAGCTATGAAATGTGACGTAACCTTTTTATAATCTATTAAAACCTCTATACTGCGACCTTGAAAAGTCAAATTATCTGAGTGCTTAATTTTATTTTTTAGTACCTCGGTTTACGATTCAAATCACAAGTAGTTACTTATATAGCCACAGTGACGTTTATCGTGCAGATTGTTCTGTACATGGGAGTTGTCCTATTTGCTCCATCATTAGCTCTGCATTCCATGGTCGGTTTCGATATTTGGGTGTCGATAGTTGCAATTGGAGGCTGTGCTGGGATTTACACTGCTATTGTAAGCATTTTCGATCTAAATCATACCCTCGTTAATAATAATTAGTCGCAGGTTCATTTTTTGTAACGAATTTTTTGATTGTTCTGGATATCTATGAATTTCCAGGGAGGTTTGCAAGCAGTTGTATGGACAGGTGAATACATTTTTTCTAATGTCTCTAAATATCATGTTTCTTGCAAAAAGGATACAATTGCATGAACTTTTTCAAATTATAATCCAGAAATCTATTTACAGACGTTTTCCAAATCCTTATGATGTTTGCTGGAATGTTAGCGATCATCATAAAAGGAGCTATCAACGTTGGAGGACTCACTAATGCATTTAATATAGCTAATGATCACGGAAGAATTAATTTCCTGAAGTGAATACCCATTTTCTCCTAAAATTTCTATTCAGCCCCGATACATTTTTTGTAATTTCTAACGAAAGTGTTTTGATAGTTTTACAGTAGATCCGTTTACGAGACATACATCTCTGAATATATTTTTCGGCCAGGGAATGTTTTGGTTGAGTGCCTATGGCTGTCATCAAACTACTGTGCAGCGCTATTGTAGCATGGTAGGTTAATTAAAATTAAAGTTTTGGATTAACAAATTTTTGTTTCTTTTGAAGTTTTATAATATGATTTTTTTGGTTTACAGCCGACATTGAAAAAAGCTTTTACGTAATATTCCCAGATATTTACAATTTATTAGATAAGGCTGTGTATATAATTCGATATAAGGTTTGCTAGCTTTTATTTTTTCTGTTCAGAGCTCTGATATTCACAGCCCCACTAGTTGCTTTCACAATGAGTTTGGCAGTTCTCTCTGGAATCGTTATTTTTGCCAATTACGCCGGTAATCTAACGTTTTTACACTAAATTAAGTTAATTGTCATGCTTTCATCAAATCTGGATTATCTGTGTAATTAATCTTCCAAAATGTTAAGAAGTTAAGATCGTTTCTGCTTGATATTTTAGGATGCGACCCACTGACTTTAGGTTTCATTAAGAGGAATGATGAAATTGCACCACATTTTGTTGTTGAATTTTTATCTCCTACGTCAGGTTTAATGGGGCTGTTCATCGCGTGTCTATTCTCAGGATCTCTCAGGTAAACACGGATTACTTAAACCTTAACCTTGCTGTCTTTTAATTGCTACAATGCCATGTTTTTGTTTTTATGGCTCACTGCACTCCCATGCTTTCATCACACACCACGAATTCAGGGATTATGCTTATTTTAATTAGTTTAATTTAGGTCTGGAGTCTGGAGTAGACAAAACCTGATTTAAATACAGGTGTACATTTCAATCGCATGCAATGAAGGCATTAAATTCGAATTATATTTTAGTACCAAAAAAGAATGCTCTAAGCATGAACAGCTTTTTGTGGCCAAATATAGAACTGTATGGATTTTAGATAATTGTAGAAGACTTACCTCTGGTAGAAACATGTATATATAAATTTAAGTAGGTACTATAATATTATATAGGTAAGTAATGTTTTCTAGATGACATGTTTTGTCTCAAGTCGACAATTTCGACAAAAGCATTGAAAATTATGGGAAATATTTTAACAGCTAAACGAAATATCTACAGCTATTGCGTTAAGATGAACAAAACAACATGATTTGCTGAAAGTAGTTTGTTTCTTTTGTGTTTGTATGCAGTACAGTGTCGTCTGGTTTGAATTCACTGGCTGCTGTAACGTGGCAGGATTTTTTCGTGAAAATTCGCTATTTCCGTGAGCTGAATGAAGGTCAACAAGGCTTTGTCACGAAAGTCATTGGTATGTCACTCTTATTATTGTTACGCAACAAAATTGTGTTTTTAAGCTCTAATTTGACCATTCAGGCCTGTTTGTGTAAAACCTACTTCAAAAAATGTGTTATTTCGCATATCTAAGATATAAAAATAATCTGATACCTGCACTAAGTATACATTATCAATGTTTATTATTATAAAAGAGTAGATTTTCCTATAAATAATTCTTTGCAGGACTCTTCTATGGACTCGTTACAATCGGCATGGGTTTTGTGGCAGGCAACCTCGGTGGAGTACTTTCAGCCGCCTTAGTTGTAAACGGGGCCGTAGTAGGACCGTTACTTGGAGTGTTGTACGCTTTTCTAATATTATGATCATGGCATATCTCAAGCTTTTAGAGAAAAGTGTTTGAAATATTATTTTCTTGCAGTCTTCTAGGAGTTCTGCTTCCATTCATCAATAAATACGGCGCAATTATAGGAATGCTGACCGCTCATTTTGTGACATTGTGGATTAGTATTGGGGGATTGTATTACAACAAGAAATCTCCACCTCTCAGTTTTGGAATCGACAATTGTTCCAATGAGACGTTTTCCAGGGTGACTGGGAACCTTTCTGATGTTTACTATCGTGCAGAAAATCCTCCAGGGGCCTTACCATTGCCGTAAGCTCTTACATATGCTTTTTTCAACAAAAAGATGCTAATATTTTTGATATTCTTTTAGAGATTGGCCAGAAAAGATTTATACAGTTTCCTACGCGCTGTATCCATTAATAGGATGCGTTATCACTGTAGTCGTAGGATGTTTGATCAGTCTCATAACTGGTAAGCCATCATTGGAAATCGAATAAATAATCTTTGTCAAGAAAAACAACGAGTGTAAAAATGTATTTTAATGGAATAGGACCTTCTCGATTGACAAAAGACCAAGAACCCTACATTCATCCCCTGATTGTAAAACTCAGTAAGATTTGCTGCAAGAAACCATCTTCGAAAAAGAAAAGAGAAACACTCTCAATGGAAATGCATAGCAAGTATTATAGCCACAACGAATTCGACCCGAAATCCACGGAGTTCCATCTCCACAATCCTTATCTCCATCCTAGCCAACATTTAGCCAATGGTAATGGACAAAATGGACATAGGAATGGGAAACAAAGGAACCCGAGGAAACCTAATCACAAATATAATCCAAATATACGATCTTATGACAATTCTGGATTTAGTCCAAATTAACAATGCTCTCCACTCGTCATTAAGTATTACTGATTTTTAATCCTTATTAAGTAATAATATATTGTACAAGTATTTACTTCTAGTGACCTAACTTCAAAACTGAATTCTAGGTGAATTTTTCCATGTAATTATATGCATAATGTACAATGTAACCTACAGGGACATTGATTTTGTAAACATGTGTCATTGCTTGCATTAAAGATGTGAAACTCAATCTATACTAAATTGCAGTTTTAAAGATTCTTATTAAATGCTGGTCTTACATGCTGGTCCATTATTTGAGCCTAGAAAGAATTAATTTTAATTTGGGAACAAATAGGTATGTTACGACTATTTTTGTTTGAGAACTTGATGCAACGTAAACGGTCGCCGTAGGGTGGTATAATAATACTTTTTGGTTACACAAACATAAATGTACTAGATCGCTCTGCCTATATCGCTCTGCTCCTCGCACTGCATTACTGATACAGTATAAGTCTCTCAGTAATAAAATGCTATGCATCACGGTGATAGTATGATTTAAAGTTATAATAAATGACCATACTCTGCTTTTCCACTGCCATAGACAAGTTTATGTATTGCGATAAAAATAGGTTGGATTATACAACATGAATTGAAGACTATTACTTTCCAGATAATTTGCCACTTATAAGTTTATTCTACCACAAACTACTATTTCTTAAGTAATCTACATTTTGAAAGTTTTACTTATGCTAAAGTAGACAATATTTTCGAAAAAGTAAAAGAACTGAGTATTTACGATCTTAATGTACACTTCATCTACAGGTTTGTATTTTCATCGGAATCGTCTTCCTCCGGAGAAGTGATATTGATACTGTAGTGAAGAGTTTTAGCTCGCATACGGCTGTACGTATTGTCAAAACACAAAATGTCTGTAAAAAGCAAACCAGCACATTAGCATAATATATTTCCAGTATCATTTTTGGTTCAAAAAATTATAATTATCTAAGTAAATAACACTTTTTACTTGACCCAAAAGAAAAATAATTCAAATATTTTAGTGGTAACTCACATCTTCCTGGTGTGCCACAAGTAATCGACCCACTTTGTTTAGAAACATGAGCTTCTACTCTTTCATAAGGTACCAATTCCTCTGCGTTTTCATACAAGACAGAAAATCCAATGTCATTGTAGTCTGTCTTAAAACTCCAGCTTGGAAAATGAAAATAGATTTTAGTTTAGAAATGCGAAAATTATTATATTCATAATATCTTTAGTATCTACACCATTTACCTCATAGTGCTATTCGGATGCTTGATGTAGAATTCAACATTCAGTTTTTCTGCTGCTTCGACCGTAACTGCGATGTAGTCATCATCATCAGAGCCATTTGGCGTAATTTTTCCATCCTGTTGACCGTTCTTGTTTGAATCGTACCACTGTAATATCCAAAATTGTTTCATATCTCGTGTTTCTAAGTGGTAGGTATCTCAAATGAATAATTTCATATTATTCTATGTAATTCATTCTAATTATTCGTAACATCACGTATCTTCTTACTGCATGAATACCTTTAGCGGACGAGGATTATTTCCGCCGAAATGAATAGGAAGCTGATCTGCAGGAATATTTTTTAAAAGAGCTGCTTTCCATTTGGTTGGGTTTGATGCAAAAATTCGCACCTTATCTACGGTCCTTTGAGACAAAAAAGGTTTCACCAAACTGTACAGAATGGTAAATACCCTGGAAGCTGAAAATGAAACAGGTAATTACATACTCAGTTTGGATAATAATTTGCATTGACATCACAACAATGGAGCAGCATAAAAAATCGTCATTTAATTACTTACAGTTGATGATGTAACATGTTTTTAATGTTTCCGGGTAGTTAGCTTCAAATCGACGGACGGATTCTAAAATTGTATCAACAGCTAAAA
>JABASH010006183.1:0-10968 GCA_019776445.1 Tomocerus maximus
TACTATTGTCAAGCCATTTAATTTATAGTGTTCATATGATTATGATATTGTAAATTGTAAGTTGTTATGCTGCTTACTCTAGAAAGAAATACAGTAACGGTACGTAATTCATAACTATTGGTTAGGATGATGTACTATGGATCTGGAAATAGTTGGTCTCATTGTTGAATCCCAATATTGAACGTGCATTTAAATGTCCATTTTATACAGATAGTAAGTAGCTGACAACGCAGAAACTGTTCCCTCTGTTGTTCTAAGTCACTGGTGATATGATATTCTTGCTAGTATTCAAAATATGATGGTAATTTCGTTCATTACATGTAGCTTGGATATTTTAATATCTGCAATTCTAGCAAACCATACTGATGTTCATGCCAAGACTGTTCAGATGCATACTAGAAGATCATTCCGCATTTAATTTTGCCAATAATTTTATATCATATTATGTAAAAAGATGTTCCATATTATAATATTTACCGTATTTCAGATTTTTAGGCTTTAGGTACAATGACACACAATAAGATAACATCAAATAATTAGTTTTTGCTTGTATTTAGCAAGCAGGTAGTGGTTAATATAATACTCAAAGGGTATTTCAATGTAAAAGCTGTAAACCTTTGATGAACCCTATAGGCGCATCCTTTGCATTTGCATCCAGCATTTCAGCATAAAGCACCATTGCGAAACTTCCTTGTTGGCAACTCATAATTAGCATAGCACGGAAGTATATAAAAGGGAAAATGGAATGATTCGGATTTGTACGGAGCATTTCCTCACTACATATTCCAACAACACAGCTTTGATTCTTTGATGTATTTTAACATTTTTAAGGTGTTGTCTTGTATTAAAATTGTAGCTTCCTTCGTAAAGTAAACACAGAAGCATAAAAATAGGTTTAAACCAGAAAAAGATGGGAAATTCTACTTACGTTACCCAGAATCAAGTACTGCGATGCATGCATGTACACCTACTTATTGTACCTTTACTTACAGATAGAGGTGATACACATTAAACGATTTCAAGAGCGATCTCAAGTAATCGTTACACAAGTAGGTAGTTCCATGATACGTAGCGAGCATTTAGAAGAGCATTTTAAATATAAAATGAGCCTTGAACTTGTTGGTTCAATAAACCGTAATAGTACATACATACAAAGTAGAATAAAGAATAGAATAATTCACATTACGCGTGACAGAACAAGTTTTCACACCTTTTGTTGAGATGTAAAAGGAATTCAAACAGATACATATAGATATGTACATAGCAAAAGCAATACAAAGAATAATGTCCGTTAGTTGGAGTAGTAGTAGTGGCCGAGAAATTGTCGTTTAGTACTGAAATACGAAAACTACATAAGCTGCGGATGTTTTTTCTGTGAAGTTGGTCAGTTTGAAAACTTGTTCATGAGTTAATGCACACACCAACGGCTAGTAGCACCCAATCAACCATGAGCATAACTACCAAATTGCTTGTCCTCTCATTCCTATGCCTCCCCATCTTTTTGGAAACATTTGTAAGTGTGTAGTTTAATACAATTAATTCCGGTCTAATAAATATCGCATTTACAATTATCCATATCAGTCAAATGGACCAATACAAATCATTTTTTCTGAATCAGACTTGCATATAAATAAACATACAGATAATAAGGTTCAATGAGATCCTTAGCAGAATAAGTGTATATACTAATTCTCAAATATTGTAATAATTCCTAGGCAAGTCCACCCGGAAGAATTCCAGTGAAACCCAAATGCTACCCCGGCTCCAAACTTGAGGGTTGTGAAACAAAGTGCGCCCACAATGACCATCAGTGCAACATCAACTCTGAATTTCCAGGGATAGAAATCGTTGAAATTAAACCGTCCGGTCCAGGTTCTTCAGTTGCATCTTCTAGCACGACAACAAGACGTACACCCACGATGACAACAACCAAGAAGACGGAAGTAACCCAGCCTGGAGGGATTTCAGATTCATTGTGTCCTCAGTATCCAATTCTTCAACCTTCTGGATCGAAAAATCCTAACTGCCTTCCGATTTCCCAGTATCGGTGCAAAGCAAATAGTCAAGATCCCTGGTGTCGATTTTTTACTTTCATGTATATCTACGGTTCTAAAAATAGTTAAAAATTTGTCATTATTTTAATGCACTTGTGGAAAACGCTAATAAAATGTTATGTCTGCCAACAAAACGTGATTTTATAGGTACGTGGCACATTGAGGCTTAAACATTTTTTTCTGAATTTTGAAGAACAGATTGGCTAGCTTAAGCAAAGTAAATCTTTTGTCCAATTTTAAGTCATGAATGTCATGTGCAAAATCTACATGTGAACATTGCCTGTACAAAAAAAGCCCGTGCACTCTCATGTAAACAATTATTGAGACAATGAGAAACAAAATTAAGATGAATGCGACATAAATGAGAACATAAAAGTACACCTATGTGGACTGTAGAGTGCACGGAAATATTATTAGGAGCTTTACCTGCAAGTTATATAATCACACATTACGCCTTTAAATTGCATTGTCAGAGACGCTATATTTGCATACAAAAATTCATGTGAAATTCTTAAGAATGAAGTCATTACACTTACACAAATAATCACGTACATGTACTATGTACATACATACATTAACATTATGTAATTTAAAGTTTTATAATTTGCATACTTTACCAATTCAATTATGCATAATAGTTATGTTTATGTTTCGCTCTCTACTTGTAAAAATCTTTAGTTTACTTTGGATGCAAAATAATAGGTACCTGAAAGTTGCATGCTGTAAATAATGCATTAGTATAGTCTGCTACGTTCGAACATTGTTAAAAATGTGTATTCTATACGTGACAAAATAAACATTGGTGTGTATCTTGAGTGTATTAGTTGGCAAAATAGGATGTTTGTATACGATATAGTTCTGTCCTGACTCCTAACTGATATTTAATTAAGCCGTACTTAGAATGGAGCTGCTAAAGAATTTTGCACTCTGCTAGCTACACGCAACTGTTATCTCGTAATCAATTTGATTCATCTTTTCTTCTGTAGAAGTATAGCAGGCAATGTACTCGTTCCCTAACAGACAGTCCATCCGAGCCAACAAACAGCAGTAGAGTGCCATACCTGCTACTTAATACCACCTGGGCTGTAGGGATTCACGTGTGTAGCCTATGCACTGTATATTATAGCAGAGTAGAAAATGACCGTAGAGTAGACACAGACCATGAAGAATGTGGGAGCTCTCGGTCAGTTAAACTTAAGTCAAAGCTTTATTTAGCCAGTTGTTGCATATAAGTTCATCATGTAACAAATAAATGTTACCAAATCCTTCATTTCCATACCAAAGCCCAGCGTGACAAGACCGCGTCTTTCCTTCACTGTTGTTCTTCCTAAGTTTACACTCTTAAAATGAAAAGTAATATTTTATTCATTAGTATTAGTGCACTGATCCAGTGTTTATTCATAGACATCAATTGTTCCGTTAGAATACAAAGGGAAAAACCGGTAAGACATTTTATCAGACTATTTACAAACTACGACATTTTACAACTCCTATAGTCAAAATATGTTAGTAAAATGTTATTATACTAATTAAGAGATTCTTAGTCAACTATTACAATTCACTAAATTGGACACATTACATTACGTTTACATTGCTGATATTATGTTACAGCATATACTTTTTCACATCGTAATAGATTTTATACTGATGTATTGGTCCACAATACCTAAAGTTATGTGGACATGTATGTACTCATGCTACGCGTAAGCTGCATATCTGCAAATACAAGTTGCTATTATGTACAATGTTAGTTTGTTTACAGATTTAAGTAAAAGGATTAATTAGACAAGTTCTTAAAATATATACATTTTTTGTTAAATTGACAGCTTTTGCAAGATCGATCCTATGAGCACTTCAATCGGAAGCTATTGGAAAAGTATCAATACAAAGACTACTTAGCTGCAATTTTTGAGAATGAAAACACAAGACAAGATTTTGCAAAATTCATCAACCAAGGACTTACGGATCAAATCAAGAAAGATTTGAAATCAATAGAAATACAACGTGAGACAGAGAGCAAAGAAGTTCTCCCTGCAGTAATTTTCCATTCTGACATGGACACGTGGTTAGGAGTTCTACCAGCCTGGAAGCGACTTAAGAAATTCATGTTTAATAAATTTGATGCCTATATCACAAAACATCCAGAAATCCTCAATAATATCCGCATTTACAAACCAAGACATTAAACTAGGAGACAACTACCTCAAGTACAATTCGTACTCATCTCACCACAATTATATGTTACCAAACTTGTAAATTATGGTTTTGTTCATTTCATTGAAGGACTATAGTTAAGATTTTAATTATGTTCTACATGTTACACTACATAATTATTATAATTCCTGCCACTACGGCTTTCCTACAACGACAAATGCTGATTGTTACCTATTATACTAGTTAGTTATATGTATTTCCGTATTTCATAATATTATACTATGTTACAATTACGATATCAATACATGAATGTGAGGAAATCTTGTAAAGACTAAGTTATGAATTAAAGCTGGAAATGAATCCAACAGGAAGCTACACATACCCTAAAATCACACCAAAGTATTGTAACTCATCATAGTACATGTTTAATCCATATTCTAACCATCGTCGGCTATTTCCTTCACATAAAACACCAGAGCGTGAACACTTGTAAAGTAAAAACAACACAAAAACGGCATCACTCAGCGTAACCACATAAATTATACGTGTACTTTCAGATACTACAGACACGGTTAATTATTTTGAACTTCAGACTTACAGATTGAACAAATTCTCTTATTTCTCATTTCAAGTAAACTGCAGGTAGTATACTAGTAACACTAAACAGGTGAAGATTGAGACACTGCCAATGAGAGGAGCGTGCTAATTACAGAATATGTACTGTTTTAACTTTTCAACAAGGAAACTAGCCATTATTACCCTAAGTGCATTACCTGAACATAGAAAAAAGTTTACTGTGATTTCAATCATCAAAGCAGTTCGAAAAGCACTTTTAATTCCATTCAATCTTGATTAGGTGTTTCATTTTTCAATCAGCCAATTAAATCTACCTTTTCAAACTCCTTGCATAGTCTCCATTGTCAACTTCCGGCAATAAAATCCTCCACGAGTACAAAAACATCATTATGATCATTGTAGGTATGGACATTGATCCCACGGAAATAAGGCTCAATGGCAGCACTATAAGATATGTAAAATAGTATTCGTAATCCTCAGGATCGATCCCTAACTCTTTTAGAAATTCAGGAAAAGGTGCTGTTACAACAGTGCTGGTGTCGTTTCCACGTAGTTTAGTTTTTACTAACAAAAATCCACTAACACAATTAAAGTAATACAAAAGTATTACACACAGGGATAACCAAATTTCAGTCTTCATTGTCAAGAAAAGTCAAATTGCTTGCCAGTTCAGGCTTGACTGGCTATTGTGTTCTACTAAAGTTATAATAGCAAGAAGCATTCTCTATTTAAAATGATATTGATTCATACAAATTAATGAATATAAAAAATACGTTAAATTTAGAATACGTTAAATGTTGTACGTCACCAATTTGCAGTAATTAGCGTTGCTTCCTACTTTTCTCACAGACCCATATAGAAACCCGTTAATGCAACAAAGATTTTCCTATGCAAATAAACATAAACAATACCATTCGTATTTAGCATCTATTACTCACTTCTACACAGAGAATCCAACTGTGTAATAAAATTTTAAAGTACAAAGTATTACAATTTAGATACTTCAATTAACACCTGTCTATCATTTAGTACAAATACACTCTACTTAAAGTAGCTAATGAGCAGTGAAAGACGAAAATCATAGACATTGTGTTGAATATTGTTCTATTTAAAGGTACATGTAGAATAGGTAACAACTAAAAACTATTAAGCCCTATAATCATAACTAGTAAGTAAAGTTACCGGTAATACACACGCAAATATTCGTGCATGAATTACTTCTAGCAATGTCATGAACTGTATAAAATTACTGTTAAATATTATAATTTACAGATTTAATAAATTGACATTTTTGTCACTTATTTTCAGGTAGACAAAATTAAACAGATGAATATACACAATCCGATATCAAGCTACAGTCAACTGTGAATTTCTACACCTTATTTATTTAAGTTTGGGTAAGGGAAAAGAGAAACAATTCATTGTTTGCTGCGTGGTCTGTTGAATAAATCAACAATACTAATTACACACATGTATTATAATTCCGCAAAGAAAAGCTCACTTAAAAGTTAAAAAAAGTCATCATTATACATTACCTACGTCATCAGTATGACTATAAAGTACATCAAAGTAACTTCATAAACATATCATTAATTAATTCCGATGATTTTAAGCTTTCTATTTTGCATCTAAACTGACCTGTGTACCTAGTATGTACTGCTAAATAGAGCTGTTTAGCTATTAGTTATCATTATTAATCGTATTATTAATCCGCACTTCACACGTTACAAGATATTGGGAGTTTAAGAGCTCCCTTAAACAGATCCACTGAAAAAGTATTTTGGTCCAATCCAACTAAAAAATCCAGATATTCCATTAATCTTTTAACACTGCTTCCGTAAGAAATATTAAATATATAGTATAAACAATAGACAGCAATCAGTCCATCGAAGACATTATCCAATTCCAATATAGGAACGTTGTCGGTAAAAACGGTAACTCTGCATTTAAGAAACGGATCACCGAAGACGATCATCTTTGGATACAATATTCCATTTGGTACTTTCACGGCTGCTTTATTCTGCGTGTCCGAAAAATTGTTTTATTAGATCATTTCAAAATTCAAACTGTAAATGAAATAAAATGGAAATTCCACCCACTGCCACTCACTTCATTCTTACTATGAACGACAACCCCAAATACTAAATGTAGCATAATTTGATTATGGCTTTGTTTGCTATGTCTAACTGATGATGGCTAACTAATATTAAATACCTATATATTATTATTATTATTGATAGTTTTATCCTTTTGGTGGTCTTTGAACTGCCAATAATATCAGTTTATATTAATCCACATAATTGTACAATTGATATTTTAGGTGTTACAAGTTTACAAATTATTTACGACAGATATAAAATTAATAATAACCAAAACAGGCTAGCTATTGTAGTAGCCAGCCTGGTGTTGGTGATGGGAGTGTCCTAGTTCATCTGTATACTTAAAAGGGGTGTTCCGAAACGGAGATTCACTATTTTCTCAACGACTTGGAAAAACACGAACACGGAAACCAACATTTTTTTGTGTTCAGAGTTTCTTATAGTAAAATTGGAGTGAACCTTTAGACATGCATTATTATTAGTATCACATTCTTACGTCTTGAAAAGTTATCAACGCATCAAGTGAGAAGCTCAAGGAAATACACAGGATAAGCGTAGCGGCAGTTTTCTTTGCATCTATTTGAGAATATAAATATATACATTTTTGACTTTCCCCTTAAATGAGGATAAAATCACATAATGACATGACCATGAGTACACAAGATTCTTCGGATTGCACTTTAGCCATGCTGGTTTGTATAAATTAGCTTGTTAAGCAATACATTATTATTTCAACTTACCTTGATGTGGTGAACAAATATTTTCATTATATTTATCCAACACGCTTTCCAAAAGGGAATTATGACGCGGGTTTACTCGTAACAACTTATTAAATCGTCTGCCAAGTTTTTCCTCTAAAGCAGCTATTCGGCCATTGTCTCCAGTTATTCTATTGTATTCATCTTTTACCTGCAATAGTAAGGAACATAATAAAAACTTGCTTAAAAAAATAAAACAGCCATCACAATATTGTAATATAAAAAAGACCAAGAAAAAACTTTTAAACTTCATTAAAAAATAAATAAAAATTTTGTAATCCTACTTGCTAGATAAGTCAATTCAAATAAAATACTTACGACAACAAGGTACTGAAAACCAGGATATTTTCGGACAATTTCCGCACATTCTTTTGTGATTAGCATTGATTTACGTTTAGTAAACGTATGATCCATCCATTTCCTCATGGACGCAATATTTACGGAAATTTTCTTCACAGGGGATTTTATTTCGCTGATCATTAAGGGATGATCTGTGTCGGAATGAATTGGGTCTGTGTTTTTCGGTGTACCATTAAGCTTTTCAGAGGTTTCGTTTGTTTCGCTGCTCATTACGGGATCTGTGACGGAATGAACTTTTGTGTCCGTGTTTTTATGTGTACCAGTAACAATTTTACAGGTTTCGTTCATTTCGCTAACTATTAAGGGATGATCTGTGCTGGAAGTGGATTGAAATTTTTCAGCACCTTTCTTTGGAGTGCAATAGTCATCAGAAAATGTTCCTTTAACTTCGCTGAGTCGATCTTTGCTGGTATAAATTTTTGTAGTAGTTCCTGTTCCAGGATATTCTGATTCTAGTGGATCTGCATTGCAATATTCTGGAGGAAGAAGTGAGGGATATTCAGCATCGCATATTATTAAATCCAATACATCGTCTGATGTAAAAACCTTCATGTCATGTTTTGTAGGAGCAGCTATATTTTCATTATTTCCAAAACGTTCATTTTCCTTGGATTCTAATTTTAAATTCTTTACAGTTTGCACTTCATTCACAGTATTGGTATTCGGTTTGCGTACTTGATCCAATGATGCTTTGATTGACGACGAGTTATCCATATTAGATTGATCCATTTTTAAAAGTTCATCCACATGATTCTCTATATTGGTCATTTCATCTTCATCCTCACAATCATTACTGTTTTGCTCACAAAATTTTGTTTTGTTTGTCTTTACCCTTTTATTTTGAATATAAGTAGCATTAAAATCCATTTTGTCACATTTATGTGCATTACAAATTTCGAAGTCAAAGGATCTAACAGTTTGTAGAAATTCTGCTGATTTCTTTTCCTCATCTGTGGGATTAAGCAAACAATTTTGACCCAGTTGCTTAAATGTTTCCTCTCCTAGATGAATAATTTCAAATTCGGAGTACATTTCAGGGTTTATCTTCACAAACTTGTAAATATTACTTAACGTAGTTTGGAAGTCTTTCTCCGCCAAAGTCTTCAAAGTGACTTTTGAATTCTTCTTACTCTCCATCATAGACATTATAATATAGATTTATAACGAAGCAGTGGTCCTCTCCTAGACAAGAGTTGTCTATCCGTAGAGCCACCCCTGCAAGTAAGATACTACGATAATATTTTATTATTATTGTAATAATTCCTTCATCCTTATGTAATTAATGAATAAGTATGACTGACTGAGTATATAAATGAGCAGCACATAAATAATATTACTCTACCTCTACCTAAGTCACCATTTCTGATGCCGTGATGCCTAGATGACCGGAAGTAATTCGTGACTATATTCAATATATATAATATCAAGTGCTGAATGTAGTACAAAAAACGCTTTCTTATGTCTTACCGATAGGCCAGCACCGACAGTCAGCCAGCGCTCAGCATCCAGGAGCATAGAATAGAATGGCAAGTTTATTTTCGACAAAATTCCGCAGAAAGAAACATCGGGTTCACTCTTGGGGCTCACTAATCTTCGTGATAAACATAAAAATAACAAAGTCTTCAGCGACTATCTAAAAATGGTTCAAATCCAAAACTCCGTTGACCTTGGCAAGATTTCGTATACTCTATTCAATGTTCGTGGTATCGACGTCGTCACCAAGGACATCAAGCTGAGTTTTCAGTAAGCCCCTGATTTACTTGTCTCTCACACTCTCACAACCATGGATCTACTAGTAAGTTTGTACATCAATTTTATTTTGAAATTCCATGAAAAGCTCCATGAGTTGTTACGGTCATGTAAACCACTTTTCTGACAGATATTGGGGTGTACAATTTAATCAAAATATTCTTAAAGTACATACATTGAATAAGGTAGTTTTTATATAATTTTAAATGCCAAAATTTTGAAAAGTGACAGTTTGAAAGGTTAATGTAATATAAAATAAGGTTTTGGAGCCATCGTTGCTTTTTATAGAATTGTACACCTCAATATCTGTCTGTAAAATGGTTTACATGACCATAAAAACTCTTTCTTAAAATTTCAAAATGAATTTGATATACAAACTACTAAGTATTTAGTATGTGTATGCTCCCCAAATGTACAAACTGATTGCAACATACACACAAGATATTATACAGGGTGGACCGCCACAATGTACAATGGGATTCTGAAATAGCATACGTTTGTTTAATCAGATTGGAAATTTTGAGCATCTTGGTCAAAGTAAATATGGCTACAGAAAATCGCGAATAAATAAAATCAGAAAATATGGCTAATTCGGGAGAATTTTGTAACTTTTGGCTCGGTGGAGAACAAGAAGCCGATACAGAAGCGTTCAGTGTTTACGGAAGAGAACCAAAAGGACTGTTCTTCATTATTCCCCAGTTCAGAAGTCCAGGAGTGTAAGATTCGGAGAACGTGCTGGTCAGGTGATAGGACCTCCTCTCCCAATCCATTTATTTGGAAAATGATCATCTATAGCCAAGTCCAAGATGTTAATTGCGAAGTGGGCATGTTGCATCATGACAAATAGCTTGGAAAGCTAGATTGTCCCACATTTCATTAGTAGGACAGTGCCCGTTAGTGTGATGAGTCAAAAGTTGTGACTTAATTTTTCCAGAAGAAGCACCTAAAATTACAGTACATTATACATATATAATGAATGATTTCAACAGATAAAGTTGATTATTTTCTCACTGGAGCTTAATTTCCATGATACGGAGTGAACACATGGAGCGAATAATATAGCCCTATACAAACCTCATTCCAATTTTTATCGTTTCATTTCAATTTCATTTGTTTTTCATCCTTAAGGTCCAACTGTAGTGGTTGCATTTGCATGTGTTTTCCCACTCCGTCTTGGCAGCTATAACTCACCTAATTGTTATTCAATCTAGACGTAAT
>JABASH010006184.1:0-10967 GCA_019776445.1 Tomocerus maximus
TATTACGGGCATATTAAGTAACGGGGTTCGGGACTACCTGGGCCGGGAGTCCCCGAATACCCGCACCCATAAGCACTATACACCTACGACCTCCTATATGCAATTGGGTGGCAGTAGTAGGTAGGGAGTGAGAAAAAGTGATGATAAATTTCGCTGTTCTTATGACTCCAGTTGATCTGTGCAATTAATGCAATCATTCCTCTCTCCTCTCCCCC
Organism: Tomocerus maximus; assembly: GCA_019776445.1. NCBI lineage: Eukaryota > Metazoa > Arthropoda > Collembola > Entomobryomorpha > Tomoceridae > Tomocerus > Tomocerus maximus. The sequence goes on from JABASH010006184.1 coordinate 216, forward strand.
AACCGAAAGAGAGGAAACCCAGCCCAGAGTATTCCACCGCTCTAGATGCCATAATTACTTTATAAATCGCTGCTCATTACCTCTTTCCTTGTCTTTTCTCCCCTTAAGACACCAGGGTGGTGGTAATACTACTTGTTAGTATATACTCTCACTCCACTAATAAATACGCAACTTCAGGGTGTAGTCCCACAAGCAAAAGTCAAACTTCAACTATAGACTTTACCAAATGTATACAGAGAAACTCAACTTATCGGCTTCCCCTGCGGTTTCCCATTTACTTTACTTACTTACTTTCCTTTTCTCCCATTTAATGGTTTGCTTTTCTCCTTTTGATGAGAGCAGATTACATTATTTTATCTGAACGGAATTGCTGAGCTGGGCTGAACACTTTTTTACCTAGCTACATGCTAACAGTACATACTTCCCTTTTTACACGTTCTCTCTCAACTAACTATGCACTACTACCTACATTATGTCAATCTATTGATTGCTCAAGGAATGCTTTCCTTCGGAGAAAAAGGATTAAAGTGCATTTGTGCTTTACTTCACTGCCGAATTCCCCCCGCAGTATATATTTAACTGTACAACTCGATTTTCTCCTTCATTCTCTTAACAATTGCATAAACCCTAACCAATACGTACTCTACATTGGACAGCAGTTGCAAGACGAAGAAAGTAGACAAGTCATCAACATAACAAACACTGATTTCCTTTTTAACTCCCGGCTGCTTTGTGTTCGCTTTTTTTAGAAACCAACGTATTAATACCAGTACATTTTATTACCAACCTTGCCCTATGCCAACTTTTCTTGCACAAACTAACTTTTTGATATCTGTGAGCACCTGACTGGATAAATATTTTCCATGTAGCATCAGAAATTTTTGGCAACACGGCCACATTACTCGCTTAAATCTCTATCCTAAAAGTATACCCTAATTGGATTGTGTTTTTACGTATTTTTAATAGAAAGTGCTCTTACGTCATCTATTTTGGAGTATAAAACAATTTCAATCAGATCTTACCAAATAAGCAATGGACGATTTATTGATGCTATCGAGTTGCCTACTTATTTGGCTATTATTATTCTAAGTAAGTATTATTCTGAGTAAATGATGTGTACCTACAGACTCTGTGTCAGTGAGATCTACGATTTCTAATAAAAATTATAAGAGGAAGTTCAAGCAGTAGCCATAAGTAAGAACCAGTGAAATGTTAGAATATGAACAACAGGAGCTGAGCATTAGGCATGTTTAACACGTAATGATATGAGTAGAAGAGTGTGTGGATTGAGATTAAATGGATACTAGAGTGAAATAGAATCCTAGAACAGAGCACATCTGGTTTCTCTATTAACAAGAACATTTGTGTCGAGCTCAAGGTACTAATCGTAGAAATTATTCCTCTCCATTATTGTACGTATAGTATAGCTAAGCTCTAGGCTAGACGAATTGACTCACTTTCAGACGTAAGCAAGTATACACGGGGCTTATACGCAGATTAAATAATATGTGAGGACGATGCATGAATACAAGAAATGGAATTACTGTTTAAATATGTGTGTCATGTTTCTTGCTTTCTATAGATAAGCAAATTATCATTGAATGAGACTTTGTTGTTCCTTTATTTCCATAACAGGATTTTAATCCCTTTTGGTCATACTTGAAGCAAAATATGTAGCTAATAATCAAAATAGTGAAATCAACTGTTACGCAGTGATACCTAAATATTTTTAATGTGACACAAATACACATAAGGGCAAAATTACAATTCGGAGACTGTTAGCACAGTTTTTGCTGCCATATCGGATTAGTATTTTCCAATGGTTAATGCTGGCAATCAACAAACAATACATGAAATGCCTGGCCTCAACTTTAATTTGCATCCCATACTATCAAGGACAACAAATACTGCACAAAGTCTACTTTTTAGATGATCTATATATTCAGAAATTGTTTACAGATAGTTTATAATTACTGTAAAGCCTGAGAAGTGAAAACCTAAATCATGGATGTTATTCAATGAACGGATCTCCATAGTACGCATGTAACTTGTGTAATCCATTCCGACTTCTTTGACAGATAGTTAACTCGTTAACTTAGTACCTTTAATAGAGAAAATAATAATACTAATATTCAAAATAGTGAAATCAATTGTTACGCAATGATACCTAAGTTTTTTAATGGGACACAAATACACATAAGGGCAAAATTACAATTCGGAGACTGTTTGCTCAGTTCTTGCTGCCATATCGGATTAGTATTTTCCAATGGTTAATGCTGGCAATCAACAAACAATACATGAAATGCCTGGCCTTAACTTTCATTTGCATCCCATACTATCAAGGACAATAAATACTGCACAAAATCTACTTTTTAGATCATTCAACATTTGGTGAGTGATGTCTTATATTCAGAAATTGTTTAGTTTACAATATTGTAGAGCATGAGAAGTGAAAACCTAAATCATGGATGTTACGCATGTAACTTGTGTAATCCATTCCGACTATTCCGAATTCTTTTACAGATAGTTAACTCGTTAACTTAGTGGTACCTTTAATAGAGAATATGAATGAGTAGTCAGTTTTACAATGATTTGCATGCCATTAAAATGGATTGTGGTGCTGAGTGAAATCTTTGTCCTTTTCCATTCCGCGATTCTCATTCTCATGTCGCTTAGAGGAAGAACTTCTTTTTCACACTTACAATTTACTTATTATTTGCGTACGGATCCAAGAAAATTATCTATCTATCTGCTGACTCCAGGAAATTGGAAAGTGGAAGATAAAGTAGTGGAAAGCGCAGGATTAAATTTTAACCAGCATGCGTTTGTGAATAGGATAAAATTCCCATCGCATAAGTAAAAGACATCATCGCATCAAGTCGTGAGTGCGTAGCGTGGAATTTGACTTGACAAAGCCATTTGACAGAGTGAGTGAGTAAGAGTAAGCATTCTGTTTTGTTGCGTTAGAAGATTCTTCTGTAGATTCCTATTGAGTTTTCTTAGAATTTCCATCTGACTTTATTTTCCGCATTTACACCACTTACATTAGAGATGAGAGAGTCTATGGATGAGACACACACCTAAGAAGGATATTTGGGTTCGGAGTTCCGTATTTACCTAATACGGTAGGTGAGATTGTGAGAAAAGAGGATAATTGCATTGTAATGTAATGCTAGGAGGAGATAGAACATCAGATGAATGTAAATGGCATGCTGGTACAGAGCAGTTCGGTTTGTCTCTGTCTATGACTATATGACACAACTCTCCTTATTTATTTCCGTGTCAAGTGAAGAGAAAGTGCTGAGAGAGGTGATAGTAGTTTTGTATACGCGTACTTATGGCATCAATTTAGCACTGTAGTACTCACTGGGTACTCTGTATTTCCTAGGCTTTACAGTACTTACAGGCTACAGGATAATATTTCATTTCCAGTTTTGTGGACACCAAGGAGTAAAGAGGAATAAATAGGAAAGTGGGAGAGATGTACACGTATTCGCATGCATCTATACAAACTTGACTTCCGTGCTAACAAGTACACGACGCAGGATTGTCTTCATTTATAGCATCGGGCTGAGGTGCGAACTAAAGTGAACTGCGTAAATGTCAAAAGATATTTATAGTTTTCCTTTGCTCTACCAACAAAAGTGGAGGCAAGGCAAGCCAAACAATACACTTAGTAAGTAAGTAGGTCTACCTGAAGCCTGATGGCGAGAAAACATCAGGAATTAAATTCCTCGTTTTAGATATAATCGGAGACCACCTAAACTAGTATTAGTACCTAAGCCTGTAAGTATTACCTACCTACACACATACCGACTATCGTACTTGACACACATAAACAGTTGGGGTCTCCATCAGGAGCAATATATTTCTTCGCCTTCGCCAAAACAAAATTGAAATACGGCTTTAGCACTTCTTCAACCTATTTGTTATGCGTACACACACACTATATTATGTGGACTACTTATATAAACTTTAGTTATTTATGGTCTTCTTCTAATTATTTATATGCCTAAGTCAACAATGATTTAAACAATATGCTGTAGGCACATCATCAAACTATATTTCACGATTTTACACCCGACTGCAGCAATATCAATTTAAGATTCTAACAAATCAGAAATTGTTTTTCATCCTCGTCCAGATGTGCTATACAATTAAAATCTGCAATGATTCAAATTCTCGGGGTTTCCAAAATTTTTATCCATTTTCTATAGAACTGTCTTAGTCATATGCTATAGGTATTTAACTTCAATATAAAAATAGTATTTCCTCAATTCTCTTATCATTTACTTCTTTGTCGGCTATTTGCTATTTAGATACAAAACCCCCCATCGAGTTGGGTTATATTTGGCGGAGAAAGGACTGAGTCTTTGCAGAACAAGATATAAGTAGTTTGGCTAAATTGGTGGTATATACTGCAGTTGGTGAGAAAGCAGAAACCTACCTAGGCAGTTTACTTTGCTAAATAGGTACTAGATAAGTGAAAGGTGACATGTAAAATAAGTATGTTCAGGTTACGGAGTAGAAAGTATGAATTTGCCTTTGCTTTGCCCTTCTCGCACTCAAGATAAGAATATCCATAAACCATAAGGAAATTTTCACCAAGTCATCTCATCAAGTAAAATTGCATTTCTCTAGATACTATCACATCACATCACAAGAACGTATTTGATCCTATTTCACGTAAGTACTAGTGCAAACGAGTAAAACTACAGCCTTTATTTGCAAATTCTCTCCACTACGTGAACACAATAGGTACCGATATTACTATATTACTAATATACTTCACTAATATTATATAACAAAACTTGTATGCATATAGAATTACGTAACAAACCTACGTGAACATATTTGCAAGCCACCACAACCCGTGTTATATTATTCAACATATTATAGGCAGTATATTAAACTACATAATAACCATTGTATGTATAAGTAGTAGAATTAACTACCTTCTTGCAAATAAATATGAAACGCCTGTGCTTTGAAAATTGACGAAGGAGCGCAAACTGCCTACTATATGATAATAATATAACTATATAGACCGTATTTTAATATACTTGAAGAAAGGGTATCATTTAGTAAATATACATCGGTATATATAAAAGAGTGCTACCCTAGGCATACATGTGAATACAGGGTCGCCACTCGCCAGTGTGAATTCAGAATGAAGAGCAATTTTGCTTGAGATGTTATAGGCTACGGTAAATATAAACCATGAACTAGTTAAGTCGGGTCTGGTCTAATTTGGCGCTATAAATATTTGTCGGTCTGGTCTGCTATCTCTGGTACTATCGTAATGATACTATAATATTTATACTGAATCAAAGACATGCAGTTTCCTTTGAGCTAAAGTAGGCACTAAAGGAGAGAGTCTTGTCCCAGAAATCCCGAACTACATCTATATATTGACAATATTTTCATGAATAAGTCAGGATCCCTAATAAAATCGGTTACCCAGAGATAAAACAATAGCAGTATCACGTACTTGGGGTGGGTTCGGCAAAATACTAGAGCAAAGATACATATTGGTAAGTAGTTGTATTTATTATTTTATTTCTTTCTGTATGGAGACTAAAGATAATGTATCTCTTATTTATTCATATGAACGATAAATAATTCATATCTAGAACATATATCTGTAGCCTGTAACGAAAGTAGGGCACCAATTTCTAGCTCCGACGGAAATGTGTCTATTGAACTCATCTGGAGCTCATGAGATCCGAAATATTAATAAGATATGAAACTATCAGGATTATCTTATTATCTAAAGTAGAGTTACCTCCTGGGATAGTTATCTGTCAGAGACAGTTTCCTAGCTTAGGACCACATTGGTATGATATGTAGTACACGTATTAGCTATAGGAGAAAGTTGAAGAAAAAGTCATTGAGGAAAGGGAAAGAAACAATTGAAAACGTGCTAACCGCAGATCATCACTGCCATCCGGTTCTTTCGATTTAGAATTCGGAACGTTCTGTCTTCCCGACGTCTTTCTACTTTTTCCGTGCAATATGTATCCGTTAGCCTTGACTTAATAGTATTTCAAGTAATGGCACATTACAGGACAGATAATATCGTCAATGTTCTAGAATTCAGCATGAAACGTCACATTATCTACATGCATACCTACTAATGGTGGTAAGTTACATTAACTTTACGTTCACGTAATATAAATAAGTATGTATGTATATTGTAATTGTACTTCTCTTCTATTTTCACTCGACTTTCTCCCAGTGAAAGTCCTGACAGTCTTCTGATTACCATTTGGACATTTGTAAACTTTCTCCATGCACATGCTCTGCCATTGGAAAATACAGCCTTCCTAATACTTTCCCCGACTTTCTACTTTTCCTTTGGTTTCACTTCACTTCATGGCTCATTTCGTCTTCTCTCCACAATCTTTTATAATGCATATGCAACTGCAAACATAGTAAATTTAGAACTGAATTCTCCGAGACAGAACATTCGAACAGTCTTTATTTCCAATTTTCTACTGACATTATTTAGTTTTAGTCAACCTGTCTATATGCATTTGCTAGTCTTCGCTTTCCGAATATGTACTGCTTCGTATTTAGGCATTTAAGTTTATAACTTAGAATTTATACCTCTATTAGCATAACTATTGAAAGTTAAAAGGGGGTACGACCAGAGCTAGACCACAAGACGACAAATTTAACTCTGCGAGAGAAAACTTTGAAGTTTCATTCAATAATACAATATCCAAGTCATTCTATTACATTACTTTCACGTTCTCTTTTCTATACCGTTTCACTAAACACTCTCAGTTCTAGCAAAAGACTACTTTTATTAAACAACTACGCTAGTCCTATTAACTATTTATTTATACATACCTAGTGCCAGATGAAACACAAATGTACACCGACAACGTATATGGAATTAGACAACTTTTCAGTAGAAAGTTAAATTAAATTCTCCGCTATTATTTTGCACAAACAACAAAGTTATGATATGAGGATGTTTTGTTGTCGTCAGTTTATTTATTTACTGATTGTGAGTTGTGGGTTTTGTTCAGTACAATGTACATATAGGTAAGTAGCAAGTAATGTTGTATATATAACGTATAGCAATTTCTTATAAAACAGTATAATATGTATAATATACCTGTATATGTGGTGCTAACAACATAGGAACATACAATACCAACATTCAAACAATTTATATTCACCCGAGACCCACGCATGTTCTCTTTTCATAAGTTATGTTTGAGTTTGTGAGATATTTTACTTATGTTTAGTTAAATAGTAACGTAATTAATATAATTAAAAGCAATAAAGTACATAAGTTAATATTTTTATCGATCAATTAAAGACTTTTCGTGACATTTTAAGCTAGCATTCTTTTCATTTGCGTGCAAAGGGCTTAGTTATAAGTACAGAGTTGAAAAACGTTAGGTTTAATATCGTAGACACAACATATAAAACTTATGACTTAGAATGTACGCTGCAATTAATAGAACTTTTCTTAAATGTAAGGCAGCACTATATGAAAATCTTAAGATATTATGGCTTGTAATTGTAATTATTTACGAAAATCGAAATTCATCTCGAATTCCTAAAGCTTTGTGTGTAAATTGACTGCAAGAAAATGTAATAATTTTAAAAATGATGGTTATCCATAGTAAAAATGAACATTTTCTAATTCCCTATTAAAGCTCCTAGGATTTGTGTCACTCTCTTGCCGAGTGAGAGCGGCCATCCGACTATTCGAAAAACGAACAACTTGGCAATCTGGATTTCGACTGTGTCCGTTAGAATTCCGGCCCAGTGTCGAAGTGTTCATATTAATATTTGTGGCAAATGGAAGAGGGACATCTTCAGGGGGTCTCCGCAGAATAGAAGGTAAATCTATATACTCATTTGGCTCTGTGATTATACTTAGTTCGTCAATATCACTGAGTCCGGAAGAAGGGACTAAGGGCCCCATCGAAGATGAAGATGGTTCTCCCTTCTTATTGGACGTAGAAGCTTCAATTCTTCGCTGACGACGTCGCTGAATACAGATTTTCAAGAGGATTAACAAAACCAACAGAAGCAGAACGGACGTTGTGCTGATGGCCAAGTATAAATAAAATTTGTCAGAGTTTTCTGCATCAAAAACAAAAGATGAATACATTATTACTCGAGGCAACGCATTAGCATGACACAGCTCAATACACGAGGGCACTAACCTAACCAAGAAATAAGTTATTTCAAAGTCAAAGTTTCGTCAAAATTGTAGCGGATCGAATTTCGCAAGGCAAAGTTTTGCCATAAACATTTGCAAAAGTGCTGAGCTTTGCTGAAATGCAAAACTACAAAAGCAAAACTATTATAATTGAAAAATTCTTGGTGCTTCATCAAAGGTTAAAAACATTCTGAAATCTGATTTTTAGAGCATAACCTTTTAATTTTAAAATGTTTTTTCAGTTTTCACATTATCTTTTTAATATGCTTACTTCATGAATAACACATTTGAAATGTTTTGTTTAGATTCATTTTTGATTGATGTTTACTTTCTTTAGTGTAGGATAGAAATATGTATTGTAGTGTAAGTTGTGATAAAAGTGAAAGCTTGGGTCGATAAAGTGTAGAGTATTAACATAAGGGCTAGTACAATGTAGTTGGGAAGTAAGTAATTTGGTTGGTAAGTAAACTAAGGTTAGGACGTAATCTAAATGGTAACACAAGAAAAACAAAACTTACTGGAAATGAAATCATAAGCATGGATTCCTTGAGAAATGAGATAAATAATACGGACATCGTGTGCACTCTGAGAAGACAAGTTTCCTTTGGTTTCTGACTCTGACTGTGCGTTGAGGTTGAGAACCGGTTCAGACTTTCCATCTCTCTCCTCAAACCCTCCCCGAGCTCCACTTCCACTTGCTTCTGATTCCAAATGACATTCAACTTCATTCAACTTTAACATCCTATTTCTATGCATTCCCGTCTAGTCTATTGCAGATAGATAGTCAGATAGAGTGTCAATGTACCTTTACAACTCTCATAAACTCATACATAAATGCACTTCTTATAGCCACATACATTTGCTGTGAAGTTAGTGAAAGCACTAAGCCATAAAACGGTACATAGATAATATTTTATTATACTTTGTATTACACCTTATTACGTACTACTATATGTGCATTATATTACGTTGTTAGTAAGTATATAGTAAATATATAATGTTAGCCCGGTTAGTACTGCCGTCATAAAATTGAGAAAGTAAGTTAGTGAGTCAGTGAGGAAGCAGAAGCAAGCGTGAATCATTTGATTATCTCCGTCTGTATATTTAATGCTTATCTTGTTGCCTCAATTTTTCCGTTTATGTCACATTCTCTTTGTTGTTAAAATAATGCTGGTTTAGAAAACAATATAAAAATAGAATACAACCAGACAGGGCATGCAATACACTGGATTATAGTATAACAGCAAAGGACATCTCTAAGAACATGTAATTAGTATAGGTACCATAGAATTGTGTAGTGTTATTTACAGAATATAAATATAATTGGGGACGTCACGTGCGTAGGAGGGTAATAAAGATGTTATGTATACAGTGTAAGTAAATAAAGAAAGCAGTGAGGTTTTCCTCGTGGGAGACAGTAATGCGAAGAGCAGATACGCAATTTAGTTAGGAGAGTGTGGAGTAGAAGTAGCTAGCATTAGTTAGAAACGCCTGTTGTTTACCTGAAGAAGGACTAGAGGAAGCAATCAAAGTCCTCTCTGTCGTCTGTAGTTTAGTATTGGGCCAACTTTTGGAATGGTCAGGAGAGTAAATAGACGGCTGCTCCAGTACACCGCCGACAGAATCCCCACTCTCGTCTTCCGACTCCTCTTCAAACATTTCGTCTGGCTCTGGCTCTCCCTGATACTTTTCTTTTAAAACTTTCCTCGGAACTTGAGGGATTTATAGGAAAAGATTCTCTTTGATTAATTCTCACAGAACAGACGCCTCCAAATGAAACGAACGAACCAAGAAAATCAAACTAAGCGAACAAGAAGAGATTGGACAAAGAAGAAAATACTTTCGTATATTGTCAGACACTCTAGCATCTAACTCACGTCAATATGATCTCTCAGACTGATTAAGTCGACCCAGTGGATAGTCCTGATTCCTTCGTTTTCAACGTTATTGTCTATTCGTTATTATCATACTTACCACATGTGTGGATGACTTTCAGGTACATTCTAGAATCAGGTTTACAGGGACTCCCGAAGGTCGCTTGATCTGCTCCCAAGGCACAACGTCGTTTCCCATGACACATCTGCATCACTGTTTCCGTCGCGTACGAAGACAGACACGCTATTTGAACAAAACAATAAAAATTCAAGGTTAAAACCATCTTAGGGTAATTTTCTTTGAAATTATCTACTACTAGCAATAATATATTGAACAGCTCCAATTACTATGTTAGTTTTAGTTTAGCTTCCGTGTGACATGTTTCTGCAGTCAAACTAATCAGTATAATCACCGTAATAAAGAATAAAATGAGTCTTTCGGTATAAACGTGACCATGGCCATTGGAAATGACCACGAATACATATTAAATGTATAACTAGTATTATGTGGCACAGAGAAAACTAAACTATTTACTTTGTGAGAAATAAAGTTACTACATCGCCTTATCTCACAATTTTTATACTTCTGTGGTCGACGGCGCAAGGAAAGAGAAAAATAAGCGCGGCGATCATTTTTTGAATTCATATTTGGACGAATGGTGAGTGAGTGTTAACCGTTAAGTTTTAGGA
>JABASH010006185.1:0-10967 GCA_019776445.1 Tomocerus maximus
ACTAATTGTAATTAAGTGATCATTCATTTCAGGCAGTATACTATATATATTTTAAACTACTAAGCCAGATAACAAAGATTTGAACATTTTAGTAAGTACCTAATTAAACTTACCTGAGAAATGGTAAAAGTAAAAAACAGACACTATAAAGAAAATAAATAATTGTTGAAAATATCAGTTTTGTAAAAAGAATGTCATTTAGGGTTGTAAAATATGTTAATAGTAAAAGTTTAAGCATATGTATCACTTAGTAAATTTAAACAACTCCTAAAACTTATTTTCGCACATTTCCCCCTCATGAAACGTTAACTCTCTTTTCATTTTCGAGTAACCTTCATCAGGATCAGAATAAGAGTGCAATACTTGACGCTGTGTTTGCTAGACCCCGCAGTATAGGGAGTGGTCGGTCGGAAATGAACTAGGAGTTTTTGTTGTTAGGCGAAAGTGAAAGGCATGGCTCATCTCCGCCTACCCTGTACTGTGGGTTAAATTTTTCTTAATATACCTTGGCACGATCCAGGTTTTCAAGATCTTTTTCCAACCGACTTTGTTTTCATCAAAACTATTTTCAATCGACCATTTTGTCCAAATAAGTCAAATATTGATGAAAAATTGGCATTCAAAAAATCTTTTTTTTTGAAGAAAGAGTTCTTAATAATATAATGTAGTGAAAATGTTTAGGCCTAAATGAATATGTGCCTAATCCGCAACGTTGGGTAGTGAGTGGATGGTACACATAATTTTGTGTCCCTAATGTAAACATGCCTATGCCTACATACTTCTATTTACAGTGCACACCTTAGTACATGTGTTGTTACTACTTGAGAAGGATTTTTTCGTTTTTTTCCTTTTCTCATCAAATCACACCACTTGGGTTTGTGTGACAAGACACAGGAGAGAAAATGACAGATAAACATAGTGACATGGAACAAGGGAACAATAGGGACGTGATAACGTGCACTTGTACCGCCTGACAGTCAGACAAACAAAAAAGCATTAGCATGGTGAACACCAGAATGTGTTTATCATTATGTACATTTGTATTTGATGGAGAGCTGAGTGAGTCAACCGAATTGATGTAATGTACTGGTTTGGTTTGAATTTTTCGAATGGGACTTCTTCCATGAATAATTCTTATAATTCTTATAGGTCTACTTTGCAAAATAAATAGTAACAATTGTAACGGTTTTCTATTGCATTACCCGATCTCCTTCTGTTTGCCAAGAATGCTTTTGATGCAATTGTGATAGAATGAGAGGCTTGTGTATAATATTCCTCAGAGGATCTTTTTGTCGCCCCGTCAACCCAATTCAAACATGCATATGGTGCATTATATACATTCTTATAGATAATACCAGAAGAAATTCACAGAAGTGACAGACTAGTGTGACTAGTCACAAGAGACAAAGACTTGTCACTGTCTGTCTCATATTATGTAATGCACTGTAATATTATGTGCCTTCTCGTACCCATTTTCATTCTAATGTGATTTTTTCGTTATATTTATATCCCCTCGTCTACAGGAAGGAACCCTATCCCCGGCTCTAAATTTTTAACATCTGCAGAGACATACCTATGAGAGTATTAATTGTATTCCCAGCCGTATCATCATCGTCAACAATAAACAGAGTAAACATTTTCACACTATTGTCCCATTAAAATAATCTATTTAGCTAGATTCCGCTTGAGAGAAGGAACACTAAACGGATCATAAGTATCTTATAGACTTACAGCTAATACAATATTATAACACTTGAGTTCCTCCAAATGCGAATCCAATGACAAAATGCTTTTTGTGTTCTGTCTCTAGAAGATTGTATGGAAGGCATTAACGTAAGCTGCTACCATTGAACACGATAATTGATACCTTGTAATAGCAGTTTATTCTTACATCGCATTTCCTATGCTACACTACCCGACTTTTCTATCTTTACCTATATATGTAATAATAAGTAAGTATTAATGTTATTATGCATGTACTAAGCAGAACATGCATGTCTCCTAAGTCTACTCTAGACGATCAATTTCAATTAATTCTCTTTGAAAACTCATTCTTTCTTATCCCGATGGTCATTTTTGGCTTCTTCTTTATCTAAAGCCACGTAATCAAAATTCAATTTACCTTCTTCACTACTTTTTATGCTACTTGGGAAAAGAGAGGTAATGTTCTGCGCACTAGTTACATTTGCTGAATTGTAAATAAAGGATCGAACTACGTTTTGACCGTAGCTGTATTTGATGCATTTCTCAAATTCTCAAAACATTTAACACACTTTTAAATAAAATAATACAATTTTTGAATTTTTGTTGTCATATTTCACTGTTTAATAATATGCATTGAAAATTATTCATTCAAAAATGTAATTTTATTTTTATCAAATGATTTTAAAAAGTGGTCGGAACCTGGTCGTTAGTATGTTTGTTCAATGAGCCGACCGCGGGTACTAAGAAATAAATTTTCAATTATTTTCCATTAGAATTTTCAAACTATCCAAACTTTCCAACCAAATGCAACATTTCTGAAATTTCAGGACATCAAAATTCAAATTGTACTTGGATTTTAATGCACATAGTGTTGAAAACGATGCGTGTAGGATGCTGTTACAAGTTATAAATTTATATTATTAAATGGATAGTATCTATAGTGAAACTACTGGAAAGAATGCTGATGACCATATTATTTCCAGATATAGAGGTGGTGGATATGACAAAGGCCCAAATACAAAAGGAGGATGTAGCACAGATGTAGTTATAGTTAAGTATAGAAGTTTTGGTGATAACATGAGCGGTGGGAATAAGAACGTAAAGGTTTTTAATGTCATCGCATTATTCTTTTCATTCTCTGTTAAAGTTTTGAGTTGGCAGTGTCAAAGTATTAGTACTTAGAAGTGTGGTGAGAGTCTGCCTAGGAATGCAGTAGGTAGTTTATTGAGTCTGTAGTGCACTCCGTATAAAATGAGAAAAGTTGCTTTTCGCCGAAAATCACTAGAACCGGATACATGATACATCACAATTTTATGTGTCCAACTATTCAACTAGAAAAGAAACACCTTAAGCTGTAAAGAAGACTGAAAATGTTCACATAGTTCCTACTATAAGGTAATTCTATATGTGAATTGGAGTATTTGAGTATAAAAGCACTTACATAAATAGTGAAGCAGTATCTGCATAGTTGATACATACTTTGGTAAGGAGATTTTAATGAAAAGACAGAAGGAAATGTAGCGCTCACCGGATTTTCTACATTTCTAAGAAACGTGAATGTGATCATCTGATAAAATAGAGTTTCACATTCACTGAAAGAAATGAAAGAAAGTTATTGTTCGTCTGGGTGGCTGGCATCGCTTGGCTCAATTCAAACACACGCAAACACTCACTCACTTTCTGGGGGAGCAGCAATGCCTGCGTTTGCTTTCTCTGTCAAAATAAATATACTTACATAAGCAAGCATTATTTGCTGGTAGCTGCAAAACAAAGCCCTTGACTTAATGGCAGCTTTTTGGTTATGTAAGTAAAGCTAAAAAGCGAGTAAAAAAGGAAGTAGCTTTATATAAATAGCTTCCCCTTCTGGTTAGGCCCGTAAAACCAAATCAAATTCTACCCACACACGTAGTAAACGATGTTATTGGTGAAAGTAGAGCATAAATAAAAAGCTTGAATATTTTCCCATGCCACAAAGCAAATGACAGGAGTTGATTACTTAGAGTCTGGTGGTGCATTGTGTTTTGAAATGCGTTGGAAGTATGTACTTGGTTATAATAATATCTTTTGTACTCATAATATTTGTACTGTGGAGAATGGTTGGAATGATTTTTGTGAAGCCTAGAATTTTTGTATTATTCACTTAGTAGAAGCATGCATGCATGGGACTGTCTTGGTGCAAGATGGAGTACTTAGACATAAATAGTGGATATAGTTAGAATAAGTGAATAAAGTGAAATAAAATGGGGGGATTGCATTTTCACTCTCATCTCGCCTTTTTACTGCACAGAGGGCAAGTTAGAAGAGGACTTTTTCTTGTACTCGGGTGTAAGAGATTGCAAACTACTACATAAATATAAGTTGGGGCTTTGAAAGAAGGAAGGAATGATGAGGAATTGCATTGCAATAGAAGCGAATGAAGAAAAGGAAATAAGCCTAGAAGCTTTTTCTCTTGAACTTTATTAGCCTTTACTTTTAGTTATAGGTTTTGTGTGAATGGCGATGGACTTGTATGTGTCATAGTAGTCTTAGTCCGGTGAGTAGCAGGCTTAGACTCTTATTTTCCAATGGAAATACACAAGTACTATGTATGTGTCCTTTTGCGTTGCCACTCCGTTGTTGGACATAAAGTATTGATATCAAAGAGAGAAACTACATTTAGGAGGAAGAGTAAGAAACTGACTTGGTATATCGTAAACAGGAAAGACTCGTAAATTGCATCGTCGTGGGATCTTTTCGGTCTTTTTGCCAAGGAGTCAATGAATCCTTCGGTCACTCGTCTTTTTTCTGCTCCTACACCTAAGAATATACATTTCTTGGTTTCTTTCTAAGACAGACTGCAAGAATCTTCTATCTCCAATGTAACGGCATTCTCTTACAACTGCTACATTCATTATCCTCATAAAAAGTATCCACATTTTATGTACTTGTAGGACACAACTCGTTGCTTTTTGCATTTCTTGGCCGGGAAAATAAGAATCTATATTGGCAGCGAGTATAGAAGAAAGCATAATTATCCTTACTCATGAATGGTCTGAGTTAGAGAAAATAATCAGTAAGTCGCACGAAGTAGCAGAGAGTAAGATGGTAGGCATACATAAATTAGAGAAAATCATTCTGTAGTTTAGTGGAGCAGAGAGTCAGTGGGTCTGTGCCACTCTCTGGCGTGTCTGCAGGGCAAAGATGATTTATGAATGTATTTCTTAGAAACAATTTCTCAGGCGGTAATGAGATATTTATACGGAGGAGAAAATAAACTTTAGGCTCTTCCTCTAGTGCTCAAAACAGAGATCTGATTGAAATGCCTCAAAGAAAGTAAGTAGAGAAGGGAATCTGAGTGAGTCAGTTCAATGCTCAGTTTTACTATTCCAGAAGAAGATGAAGAGTCCGTAAGTCGGGAAACTAAAAGAAGGATTCAGATCGGGAATTTCGTCAAGTACGCACATTACGTTGTTGATGAGAGGCAGAGTGGAAGCATTTTCGTGGTGGCTGGATGCCTGGACAACTTTCTCACTCTCGCCTATCCCATCACACTAAGTTTTTCCGATGTAATTTAGTAGCTGAAAACTTCATCACCACTCCCCGTCCGATCCGAAATAACGGAATTGATTGAAGAAGATCTAGAGTTTATGTTTCTCTCATCAAATTCAGGGCAGAATGGAATTATACTCCTCTAAATATACAACTGAATTTACCTAGGTAGATAGGTACTTGTATATAAATAGAACTAGAGAATCCTTACCTATTGGCTAAGAGTTAATATTACACTTAAATCACTTGGCGCTGCTTCGAGATTCCAAGATGCTACTAAATCACCCTATAACATTTCGTAACTATACCCTTACAAGCTCGTGGTCCATGGGTAGTACAATTCAATAAAGTCAGACAGAAATTCTAGCACTTGCATGGCCTGGCACCTAAATGAAAATTTTATAGAGAGGGGAAATAAAATGTCTACTAGTGTCTCTGTATAAATATTACTTAAATAAGAAGCAAATCGACTCTGTCTTGATTGTCGATAACTTGAGTAAAACTATACGGAGATTGACCGATAAGGTCTCAATCGAAAGATAATTTTATAACCTCGGGCATAATTCGAAGGTCAGTCCACTGAGAACTTTGACCTCCGACTAATAAATAAAAAATTCCATTCTTCCTCACCTCCACTTTAAAGGCAAGGCGGCGTAGTTAAAAGCAGCCAAGTCTGAGATTTCGAAGGGAAAGGGTACTCAAAAAAGTTCTAAGTTGTTGGTTGTTCGTGTCGGAATTTCCTTTCTAGCATAAAATGTAAATCCAAAGTACTTCAAAACAATGAACCTCTTGAAAATACCTAAAATTATACGAGTTTGAAAAATGATTTGAGGCCATTTGCTATGCCAAACGAAAAATGAATTGAGAATATTTGCTATGCCAAACGAAAAATGGATTGTGGTTATTTGCGATACCAAAAAAAAGTGGATTGAAGCTTTTTGCATCCTTAAGGAATGTATTGCATTAATTTTTTTTAAACATTTAGTTTTTTTTTTAAAATTTAAAACGTTTTAATTTTTTTTAAATATTTTATTCAAGCGCACTGTTACTGTCTCGTGCGTAGGACGGGTAACTGTACTAGTTTTAATATAGTTTATGTGGAAATAGTCATGTTATGCAAAGCTGATAGAATATTTCAAACAAAATTACATAAACAAACAAAGCCCTAGTGGATATATATTTTATATTGGAAAGCTGTTTGTGTTCCTACGGGAAGAAGAGAATGGCTAAGATTGTTTTGTAGACACTGCTAGATAGACACACATTCACATCACTCACAATCACAATCAGCACACAATAGCTCACTTTGCATTTTCAAGTCCGCCTCTTCTCTACCTCATTCACTCTTCCTGTTTCAATTGAGACAGAGAGACGTCATATTTTACACAACCTCTACAATATTCTGACGATAAGCTTCCCCAACACTTCATAGTCCCCACACGGTATGCAAATACGCATATAGATATATGTATCTGCATTTATAGGCACCTGCTATTACATTTTACAAAATAACACACCATTGTATTACAAAGAGTTTCACGTCGGGGAAGCGTGGAAATATCCACAGAATTCTTTCCCAACTTCTATCCACTAGCGGGTGTGGAGTAGAACAATCTATTATCTGCATAAATTGGGTTGTCGGATTATGTAGTGAACACCATTGTGTGGCTATGCTACCTATTTACGCCCTGCACTCTAATACGTGCTCCTCATCCTCTGAAGAAGTGCAAGTAAATATTCAGAGCTACAATAGGTGGGCACTCATCTTCTATCGAATACAAAACTACAGATAGCGGCTTCGTTCCCTTGCTTCGTTTTGCCTGCCATTCCTATTAGTCACGTAAGCACGACTGCAAAGCACATCGGGTCTTTATTTCCAAATCAAATCCCCTATCTTCCCCGGCTAAACCAAGATTATATTCATGGAAGAAAATCCATGTGTATTCCACTACCACCAGAAATGGCAACCACTACTTAGCAAAATTTTCAGAATCTCATATTTACGCAAATTGTAAAAATATATACTGACAAAGCGGTCTGTTGACTACGATACAAACAAATTGCACAATAAACTTAAAGATAACAGTTCATTTTTAAATCACGGACTCTTTTACAGAGAACCCCAACTGGGGATTTTAGTTCAATATAATTTAAGTTTTCTACGAGTAGCATCCTTCCATGCACTAATTGACAGGAAAAAATTGTGTGTTCACCATTAACAACAATTTTAGAAAAATTCACATTGAACCTCTTATTCAGTTTAAAATACTTTGTTAAGGTCCGAATACAGTTCACACAGGCACCTAGCGGAACTTGGCACTAACTCGATCAATTTGCATTGAGTTGAGGACAAATAAATTCAAATTTAGGAAAGTGAAGATAACTCAAGAAGAGCTCAATTTGGAAAATCTTTTTAGACATTCTGTCAGGGTTCTGGAGGGTTACAAGCCGCCATTTTGGCCAAAAACTTTTACTTGTTAAAAAAATCCTAACTGAATTCCGCCAACAAAATAAATATTGTTTTTGAAATCTGTTTACCACGGCCTTTACAGGTCAAGATTGTAGCAAGTCTCAACCTTGTGACCTTCCAGGATAGTTAATCTAAATTTTGAGACTAATTACGTCCAGAGATTGATTGACAATTAGGCGAGTTATTCGAGACGAAGTATATAGGAAAACACATACAATTGCAACGACTGCAGTTGGACTTTAAGAGTTCTAAATCGATTTGGAAAGTGTTATAAAATTAGGTTATTGGATTTATTTACACCTTAAACACCAAGTCAAGATTTCGTCATTTGCCATATTCAATTTCAGGAAAGATTTAATGCACGAATTGCTTTTCTAAATGACTTTTCTTACTCGTCAAAGGTGGGTGGGTAGATATTACGGTTTATTCAACAGATAGTAATCGGAAGATGGCCGGGTGTTTGTTTAGCGCTTTACGGTTCTCTCGTGTGTTTTGTTTGTGCCGAATGTTAGAAAGGAGAAAGAGCTGACTCTGTGAGACTCGACTGGTTAGTGAGGTCGACTTGATTCTCTCCAGCAAAATTAAGCGAAGCACTTAGCTTGCTCATTCACTCCAGCAGCCAGATCCTGACATAATATAATATGGATATGTTTGCGTCGGTATTTGTTTCTGGGTACAGCTTTAATTTAAAATTTTGACAATTTGAATCCCATAGCTGACAGTGACAATGAGTGCCACTGCTGGCTGAACTGAAATGACTTTGGAGTGAGTGAGACTCTCAAGCATTGACCTGATAAGCCAGTTGGGGGCGTCTTTGATCTGTGATGGATTTCAAAGATGAAAGCCTTTGGCCTGTTTTCCCCCATTTCGATAGAAACCAATATGCATAAATATCGCATCAAATAAGGCACCCTGAAGGAAACATGAAACATTTTTCCATCGCCAAGTACACTCCATGTGCAGACATTACAATTTAATTATTTCCCAATGGGATATTTGCAGAAGGTCATAGTCAAAGTATCATATTCCATTTCCATAAATTTGCGCAAAGTAGAAACCAAATTCTACTTTCATGAGTCGATTTACTGGCAATAAATATATGTAATGTCATTCACAAACATTGAACTGACTATTATTTATACTGAGTTGATGGTTACTAATTAAATGTCTTCAAAAAATATATGGGAGGGCTAAAATTGGTTACAATTACAATGATAAATCTCTACGAAATCCATTATCATATTTATTATTAAACATGCATGAAACATTTGGAAATTTGCCATTTTCTTTTTGTATCTTTCATTGCCATTGTGTTGATGTTATGGGAGAGCACGTTAATTAATCGATAATACTATAGCATGGATTTCATTAAATATGCATAAGACAGATAAAAGTGTGAAGCGCTGCGAGAATTCCTTCCACAGGGCAATTTAAATATTCCCGAGGATGGAAATGGTGTTACGAAACTCCCTAATGCCACACAATGCGATCCTTATCAAATGCGTCTAAGAATTTTTTTCTATTCTTTAAATATCAAAATACAGTGTTAGGCGTCATGCTCTACAATCACTTAGAAATTCACTACCATATAGCTAACATGTTTTCAATAAATGAACGCAGAGTGATAATTCATCCCACTCATTATAACACTTGGCACGCATAGGTAATTAATTATCTACGAATATAATGTACAGCTATGTGACTTTATTAAACCCTTTCAGGACACAGTAAACTATCAAAATACCTACTGCAATATGCCATGATATCTATGTATCCATGTAGACTGTATAATAAAACCTTATTATTACGTTATCAATAGATTATTCGTTAATAACTGTATCATCTCATTGTTAGTCTACTAACTAAGACTACTATTGATTCGAATTTTCAGCACACATGCAAAGTTCCCACAATGCCACGACTTCGGATGAAATTTTCTCTCTGGACATTGAGTAGAACATAATGGGATAGAAACTATATATTATATCTTACAAACCTGTCATAATCTGCCAATGGATATTTTCAATTTACATGGACCTGTAGTTGTCATCCTCAAGGCACTTGCACAAAAGCATTTTAAATTAGGTCACAAGTACAGGGACATTTTTTGGCAATGTGTTGAAATAGATTTGATTGAAATATCACATTGCCAGCCATCTTTAAATTTAATACCTACTTATATTTTTAGATTAAACGTTTTGAAAATATCGGATGCCAGAATGTAAATCTTGAAAGTTATGTTTTTGAGTGACGGAACGACAAAAACTAGGGCAATGTAGTTTCAAAATGGAGTGTCCTAAATTGTTTACATCCATCCTTAGCAGCATAACATGCAATAAGTCATTAATCCGTAGTTTGTACATACCTACTCTATTTGTAGACTAGGAATGATAAATTGAGAAAATGCGATGGACGATGACTAATTTAGTAGGTACCTGTAATTGATAGTGGAGGTACCAGGTGGAAATTGATTATTTGATTTGGTAGCCATCAATTCCCATCTGGATATCGATATAGCATGTTTGTCGATCGAGTTACCAAATCAAATGTTGGTTTAGTGAGTTTAGTGACTGCCAAGGAGCCAAATGCAGATAATTACGAAACATGTCTCACAATTCTTTGTAGATATAATTGCGACCATTAAGTTGTCTATTTCTGTATTAATTAATTCAGTTGTTCTCTTCGTATTCAGCGCACAATGATTACAGCAGCATTGTCCATACTTCAGTTTTACCGTGCTCGCCTTTCTAAATGGAGAATCTTACTCCATTCCATACTCCATACTCATTGCTATCAGGAATCTTGTGGATGAACGATGGTTATGCTTTTGGTGCACATGTGCTAGAAATATAGACAATAATATATGGTGTCTAATTGCCTGGTATTATATTCAGAAAGACCTAATGAGTTTTCATAGACAGGGAAAATAGAGAGAAAATCTGTTGCGTAAAAGACGTTTCTACAATTAGTAAAACACAATATTAGTAATGATATGTTTTGCAGACACAAGGCTAAGCCTAATAATAATGAAATCAATTAGTGGAGAGTAGGAAATGTAATATTCAACTACAAACACTAATTAAATACAGCCATTGGTAAAAATTACTTACTACTTACGCACCGTATTCCGTATAATCCGGTACATAATTTATTTACTTCTAAATCACATTAAAACTAACATTTATTTACTATACAATTTAATGAATTGTATTGAAATTTATATAAATAAATGGAAACGTAGAATTAATTTGATAGTACCTTTGGA
>JABASH010006186.1:0-10967 GCA_019776445.1 Tomocerus maximus
ATCCACTAAGCCAAATTATGTGTTCAAAGTGGATTATCACCCACAGCCACAGCTAAGCAAACTTTTATTGTCCCAACCCAAACATCAAGTCGTTAATTTCTCTATGGTTAATTTCTTTATGGTATTTCATTCTGTGGTAAATATTTACAAGCTGATGGATGATCATCTTATTGCAGTAAATAAAATAATGTGGTGTGTGGTCTCTTATCATAAATATCTTTCACAATCAGAAGATCCCCTAATTCAGTGGTTTGAATAATTAATAATTAAGTATAATATTACCTTGGTGATATGGCAGTAGCAGTTCATTTTTCAACGCAGAGGTTCCTCTTCTGTTGTCTGTATCCCCCTAAACCTCAATCTTATATCTTCAACCTCCAAAAAGTGGGAAACATTTACCCATCAATAAGAAAACATGGGAAGACAAGGAATTAGGCTGGCAAAATCGATTGCTTTACATTTTCTTATTCTTCTGTCAGCAGACTATTCTACGGCATTGACTGAAGAAGATTTGATTGTAGAAGTCGGAGATTTGGGAAATATCACTGGCACTGGCAATGTCCTTCCAGGAGACTCCATTGAATTCATTCGATTTGCAGGAATACCTTATGGAAGTCATGACCGATTTCAAAATTGGGTGAGTTATCCACAAAACGATGGTGTGGGAAAACACATGTAACAGCGACCACTACCGACCTACCTTAAGGAGTGGAAAAGTACTGGAGCTTCCTTGCGCAAAACGGTCAGCTCTTTGTGTACATTGTGCAAGGACATAATTCTGAGGCTCATTCAACACACTCGACAACATACCACACGACAACACCTCACCCGACGCCCTTCCCACCGGATATCCGACGCCGTTCCCACCAGATACCCGACGCCCTTCCCACCCAACACTCGACGAGCCCATTCCTTCTTGACACCTGAGTAAACCAATACCTATATACTGACACTAGCTAATTGATATAAGACGTTATGTATATACAATTTATATAGATTCAGGGTTCCGATAGTGAGTTGAAGTCGAGAATCAGCCACGCCTTTCGATAAAGATATAATAAAGACTGGCCGAGACGCTATAAACCAGGTACATCTTTTATTCATGAAAACTGGCTGATCTAAACTAAAGATAGGAACTGAAAATGGAAAATTCCATCCCAATTTTGCCAAAGGAGTACAAACAATTGGTCATTCTTTGACCAACACCAAAAATGAAAGCGGAAAGAGAGAAAATGAGGAGCCAGCAATGATTACCAAATGTGTTCTGAATTAAAATCGTCAACGGGATGTCGAGGAAAGTGGGTTCTGCCCCACAGTAAGATGTGTTCTCCAAAAACGACTGGGAACGCAATCGGGAAACTATCCGGAACGTCATCCCCAACCCCATATACATCCCCATATACTTTACCCATTTAGTCACGGCCACAAGGCCCAATGAGACGGAAAGACATTTTTGGATTTATTTCAAATAAAATAAATATCCAAAATCCAAAGAAATAGGCTGTACATACTCAAAATACTACTCAAATCGGTAAATAATTTATTTTTGAATATTACAGAGCAGACCTTTCGTATAGAACTAGAAATTGTAGAATGCAGAGAAGAAGATTGATATTCAGGCAGGGGCACATTGAAAAGCGCGAAAATACACAAATTTTGAATTACGTGATAAGAAAACCAAGCACCAAGTTTTAAGATTGTGGGTTTCAATTCAATTGTAAATTGAATATTTTCAAGTTGTCAACTCTGTCTGTATTGTCTGTATTACGATATTTATCGAATGAAAATGAATTTTGACAATTTTCTTACTGAGAATGAGAAATGTTTCATATGTTACAGAAGTAACCAACTAAATACGACTGAGAAAGTACAAACATCTACAAAAAGTAATTATACTCATTATTAATACTTATTTGTCCTTTGGGGTTGACGAATGACGACTGATTACGAGGTTACGAGGAAAATTTTCTTCTCGCTTCGCTGGAAGCAAATATTCTCGATTTACCAGGAACGGCGTTAAAACGGCGATCCCACGTTAAAAAATACCCATCTCCCCGGACCGGCGGTCCCACGTTATTGACAATTTCCCCGGAAAAATTTCGTTTCCTTCCCTATTTTGTATTTCCCCAAACAAATTCTTCTCTTTCTCGGCAAAAACTTTCTTCCTTCCCTCGTTCGCGGGAAAAATTTTGCTTCATTCCCGGGACCTATGGTTTGATGGAAATCTAATTAACTAAAGTCGTAGTTCAGCAATTAAAATCGTGAACATACCGATTTTACAATTTTTTGGTTTAAGGAAGCCATTAAACGTTAATGGACTCTTCCAATCAAGAAAAATTATAGGCAAAGTTAAGCCTATTCAGCCCAGTAAAATTCTATTATAATTTCAGGTCCTGTCAATAAGGAGAATGTACTAAAGCAAAGATTGGTCGTGTTTTTACTGAAGAAATTCTTCGTTATCCCTGAGGAAACGTTTTGTCAATTTCAACAGAAGTATGGAAATGCGTCATCGTGGATTAATTGGTGCGACTCTTGTTCAGTATTTGTTCAGGAAGCCAAAACGCTTTTCGATCGAGTAAAGTTGCTGGAGCACCGAATCAAACTTATAAAGAAAACTATGGAATGTAAAATAAGTTCTTCAGGAGAAAACTATAAATGTAATGAAACCACAAATATGAAAAGCAAAGATGAACCAACTGAAATTGTTCGCACTTTAATAATACAGGGTGAATTTAATACGTTTTCAGTTAATTTAGCATATTTTATTGTTGTTTTGAATTATTGAAGTACCTAATAAGTACTTATTGAAGATTAAAAATTTAATTAATTAAAAATTAACATTTGTTTCTGTTTATAGACATTTTGTCTGACATGGGACATTCTTCTATAATAAAAGTAAAGACAGAAAAGGATGACTATTTAGAAGATTCAATGAACAATGAAACGGACGGCAACATGGATGACCCTTTTGTTGATTTTGGCGAATATAACAACGATGAAGACAGCGAGGAGTCTTCCGAGGTAAAAGCAACAGATGAAATGAAAATGAAGGGATATTCATTCAATAAATCGGATTTGCGAAATACTTATCAGTTTACATCAAATGAAGAAAATGGAATTGTAAAAATTCCATTACCGAAATACGCTAATTTCAAAGTTAATTTTCAAATGTGCCCATTGTGCTCAAAACATTTCTCTTCAAAACAAGAATGTTACAAACATCTGCTAACACATCCTCCGCCATGTCCATATTGCAACGAACAATTGTTAGATGGAGAACAATTCAAATCTCATGTCAAGAACCACAAAGATGGCGTAATAAAATGCAGGAAATGTTGCGTTTGTTACCAAGATTTTAAAAATTTCATCGGAATATTAAACCACAAATGTCATCGTGTGGTTTACGATATCAAACAAAATGTGAGACACGAAGACGACAGTGAATCTTCTTCTGAAGAATCACCTTCCTCGGAAGAATCGTCCGAAGAATCTTCTTCAACTGAGATACTGCCAAGTTATTGTAGTGTTTGTAATGCACAATTTCCAACTACGGATGAACTGAAACTTCATCGAAAGACACACCATAAAAATATTCCAACTTGTTCAGTTTGTCAAAAAACGTTTAAAGATGGTTCCCGATTAAAAGAGCATCTGATAACACATAGCGACCCTGACGGAAAACCTTTTAAATGTCCTAATTGTGGGAAAGCATTCTCATTTAAAAAAAACTTAAAGAAGCATCAAAATTTACATAGAGCAGACAATCCTTATCGTTGTACTATTTGTGAAAAGAATTTATCGACTTCTGCAAGTCTTCGCGAACATTTAAAAATTCACAGCGGAGAAAACAAGAACAAAGCAAGACCATTTTTATGTACTATATGTGGGAAATCCTATAGTGGCCTAAATAAGTTAAGATTTCATGAAAAGTTTCATAGAACTGAAAAACCCCATGCGTGCAAATACTGTGACATGGCATTTGTAACCAAACATCGTTTAGTTCAGCACGAAAGAACGCACACGGGAGAAAAAGTTTATTCTTGTTCATTTTGCCCACTTCGATTTGCACAACCGGTTGCATTGAAAAAGCACACCCGAACACATACAGGAGAACCGCCACCTCATCAATGCTCATTTTGTGGCATGGGGTTTGAAGTAAAAAGTGATTGCACAGTCCATCAGAGAACTCATACCGGAGAGAAACCTTATCCTTGTGAAATTTGTGGAATACAGTTTGCAAATTCTGGAAGACTAAGAAAACACACACTTAGCGTCCATGAAAATGAGCCTCCAAAATATTCATGTACCATTTGTGGCAAACGGTTTCACGGCGAAAACGGTCTCAAGCAACACGGAAGAGTACATTCTTCATTTTTCCAGAAGTGAAATACCTACCTTCACCTTTTTGTGCTCCTCCCAACGGTGATGACTTATTAAATATCAGCCGTTCCCTACTGTGACCGATATTTTCCTACACTCCATTGCAACGCGTTGTGATGGTTTATTTTGATAAAATAGTGTGGTATATCTTTACGATATACTACAACTACGATGATAAACTGCACACGTACATAATTTTATGATTCTGTAACCAATATTTAAATGTAATGAATACTAATTTCGAATTCGAATAGAATAGACTAAGAAAACTGTGAACGTTTATTGTTATATCTGTATAACGTAAGAATATAATAAATTTTAATATTTGTTTTGGCTAAACAAAATAACGCGCATACCTATAACTGTTTTAACTCTAATTAAGCGAAAAATATTTTTATATTGACCTAAATATGGTTTGTAAAGCAAATGTAATTGCACCTATAAGCAGTTTAAAAATTTCATGTAATTTTATTATACGATTAATCCAAATAGCAGTCATAGCCGCCATAGGATATGTTGTCATTTCATTTAAGATACAGAGAAACATCACGTCCATTTCAATAACACTATATAAAGCTTTGCACCATTGCACCTTGATGATCTAAATTCTAAAGAAAAATTATTTTGTATACTATTATAGATAGGCTAGCGAAGTGGGTAATTAAGTTTGGTACTTATCAACATACGATCAATTTTTGGGGATTCGTCGGAAATTAAAAAACTAGACTATATTTATCGAATTTTTGCATACACAGGTTCAACCATAGCAGAATAATATAAACTGCTCTGTAAAACTCAAATTACTCTCCATTGTCTCCATAGTAAAGGTGTAGCGAGGATTTCGCTTTTAAATCTACAATATCATGGTGGCATTTTAAACATATATATAACTTCCTAAGTTAGCAATTTCACACTGTTTTCATCCAATAAATGTGCCAAAAAACGATATCACCCTTTTGAATTTTAAGTAAACGGTTCTGTTATGAATTAAATCTATTTTTGAATTCAAATTTTGAACAAATGCACGTTCACGAATAAAATTTTCACTTTATTTCAAATTTTGGATTAACAAAGATAGTTTTTGAAGAATTTATTATATGATTGCTTTATCTCAGTTAAAACGCGTTCACTTAATTAAACGGCTTGCAGAAGTAGAGCAATTCCTTGACCTCCTCCAATGCAAGCGGATCCAATCGCGTACTTCCCGCCACGGCGCCTGCAACAAAAAGTAAAAATAATCAATCACAAAATAATTCTTTCGTTGAAATAAAATATAAAGCTTGGGACTGAAAAAAGACAAACTGGAGTTCGTGAACGAGGTGGGCGGTGATGCGGGAACCGGAAGCAGCCAGAGGGTGGCCCAACGCAATGGCTCCTCCGTTGACGTTTAGTTTTCCTAAGTCCAATTTCAATTCCTTGGCACATGCCAAAGTTTGTGGGGCGAAAGCTTCATTTATCTGTTTTGTAAAAATTTTTTATTTTTTATTATTGAAATCGTAAGCTAATTAAATTCGAGGATCCTATTCGGTATTTATTTTTGATTTCTTACCTCAACTAGGTCGATATCGTTTAGAGAGAGACCCGAGATTTTCAGGAGCTTATTAATTGCTGGAACTGGACCGATTCCCATAATAGTTGGCTCCACCCCCGCAATTCCATAACCGACCAAACGAGCTAACGGCTAAAATGAAAAGATAATGTACGTGCATAAATTACTATACATAATAATATTAAAAAAATACGAATGATATTATATATAAATATTTTAATGCCTCAAAAATTATTAAATTCCAGGTGGCAATAAAGTTAAATGCTGTGCACCTTTAAATTGTATTCCTTGAGAGCAGCTTCACTTGCTAAAATTACTGCACCAGCTCCGTCACAGATCCCCTACATACAAATTTTTAAGATTTTAATAACAATATTACATTAATGTAATTAGAAATAGGTGAGTTAGATTACTGACGCTGGCCGTTCCGGCGGTGACAGTTCCGTTTTTCTTAAACACGGTGGGCAATTTTCCCAAAGTCTCAAGAGTTGTTTTTGGTTTCGGATGTTCGTCTGCTGTCATTAATACTTCATCACGCTTCACCTTGACTTTGATGGGGGACCATTTCTGCATCAAATATCTTGGCCTCGTTGGCTGCTGCCCAGCGTTGCTGAGAAGATAAGGCAAATTTATCCACTTCCTCCCGACTGATTGCATACTTCTCCGCCAAGTTTTCTAATAACATAATTCCGGTGAATAAATATTATGTGTCCTCATACAAACTAAAATACATGGTCGTTCACCGCCTCATTTTTTCGAAATCTAACTAAAGGCGAATTTATTGAGTTAGGATTATAATTCGAATAATTTCACGATTAGCATGATATTTTGGTACATTATGCAATTCTCGTTTAAATTATGAAACCGTTGTTTCCAAAAAGAAATTCTTTTGACCGTATTAATCAGAAAAACCCGAAAAAAGTATGAATACTGAGCTTAATTTAATAGATTTTTTGGATAAACGCTGCATTGTGCAGTCTAAGGCACTGAGAATTAGTAGATTAATTCATAATCGCATTCTTTACAAATACATATTTGTGTTCCTCTACCAATTATTGAAATATTTGAACCGCACGCACACACACAAGTAAGGATAGTAAACGGTCATATGAATAAAATCCAAGTGAAGCTTACCGGCAGTGATTCCCATTGGCGTTTTAGTGTGAGCATCTGTAAGAGACTGGAGAACAAAAAAATATTACTTTGCTAACATTTTATCACAAAACTAATTGTACAAAAAATTGTGCCTCGGTTGTCATACCTGCCAAAGAGCATCCTCCAACTGTAAGAAACAAATAATAAATTCACACAATTAATGAATTTCAATGGAGGTTTACAGAATGAAAATTGACATTGCGAGCTATGGAGACAGCGAACGCGAAGGCAGTCAACAAACTCATATTTTTTGCACATTGTTTGGGTCTAATGTTTATGTGGTTTCAGAAACAAATGTCAATTATATCATAAAAGTTGCTGGTACTCGGTGTTCCCACTCATTTGGCTAAAAATCCACCAAAAAAAGGAAATGAAAGATTTTGGGTCGAAACTTCTGATAAAATGCCATTTCTTTCTGCAAAAAACTTGTTGAATATTATTAGACCCCAATTTTGATATTTGTTGGCTGCCAATAATCAAAACAAATGGTCAAAGCTTAAGCTACCAAGAATGAAAAAATTACCTTATAGTCCACTCCCAGTCTAGTTCCAAAACGGACGTTTCTGACATTGAAAGGAGCTTGACTCATGTTATCACTTCCTCCAGTCAGCACTACTTTTGAATCTCCCATCAAAATGTCCTATGCATTTTCATATTCATTTACTTAAAAAATTACAAAGGTAATCATAAATCTCAGGAATATC
Organism: Tomocerus maximus; assembly: GCA_019776445.1. NCBI lineage: Eukaryota > Metazoa > Arthropoda > Collembola > Entomobryomorpha > Tomoceridae > Tomocerus > Tomocerus maximus. Next base: position 7,789 of record JABASH010006186.1, read on the forward strand.
AAAATGTGTAATAATTTAACTTTTGTGTCCCCTTTTGTTAAATGTATTGATTGTTTGATATTAAAAACTCTAAGTTTGAATTTCCAACAAATTTTTCTTACTTTTATCATTCTGAGTTTCTTTAAGAAATTACAGCAATTAACAACAACCCATTAACTGTCTTTAGTTCTGAAAAAATCCATGATTACAGCCATATCTTTAAAATGGAGCAAATTCTTCTGAATTATAACAAAATATTTCCAAAAAGGTAACTATATATCATGGTCGTGAGATTTCTTCGTTCGGGACAGTTACAGTTATTTAAAACCTATTTATAGTGAAATATACTAAAAAACCAACATGGGCTCCGTTGACAACAGCCTGGAAACCGGACCCACACAACCTGTTGACAGTAAGAGCTGGTTTGTCAATTGGAATACCGCAACGGAGGAGAACGTGTCTGGAGATGTACGTCGCATCTGGAGAACTGGACTGCAATACAAACCAAAATAAATTAATTGGAAATAGAACCGAGGATACTTTATTTAATATTATCAGATTTATTAAGAAATCAAAGAAATTGGACTAGGAGACTGACACTGATGACATTTCCGATGACAACTGAATCGATAATTTTCGGATCGATATTTCCAGCAGCAAGAGCAGCTTTAGATGCGACTTCGGCCAAGTCAACACATGTTTTATCCGCTAGTTTTCCTCCGAAAGTACCGAAAGGAGTCCTCTTGGCAGCAACAATAAAAATACCTAATTAAAAGGATACTTTAATAAGTCAGTTGAATATAATATTGATTTTGAATGAAGCACTAATTGCTAATTTAAATGAATAGAAATCACAGATGACAGGTTTACCTTTTGTAGCAGAAGCCATTATTTTTTAGCACCTAAATGTCTTTTCAGATTTAGAATGATCGTCTTGGTCTGGATCGCTACTTAGTCTTCAACAAGCTGTTGAGTTACAACATATAATAGTAATAGTGCCCTTGGATAATCAAAAATATGGTTACAAAACAAATTAATTTGGGATGGGACGTAAAGGTGATAGGAATAGGAGACACCAACGACCAAGTGAATATTGCACTTTGCACTTCTGACTCTGACTGACTATGACTTCAACTTCAACTGGAGTGCCGATTCGCGTCAAACACAAAAACAAGTTACTGTCAGCTTACAGCTTATCTAAATAACACACAAACGAACACGACGCGACATTATACCTACATCATCATATATATTAAGATCCACCGATGGCGTAGCCTACCTACTCTATAACGCACAACTGTTAATCAGCTTGAATGTTCAAGTGATTTCTACTCTATAACACCCAGCTGCTACTAATCAGGCTTGAATGTTCACTATAAAGTGAGAAGACAAACAATACTATTCTGAGCCTATTCTATTTGGGGGAGGGGTATTGGGTGGGGAGATGGAACCGCCATGGAGCTCACATTAGTCGAAACTGCGATATAAAGCGTCTGTGCTATTTTAGTACGTGTTTCAGAGTTGTTGAGTTTAGTGGCTAATAACTTCCATAATATGTGAAGTAGGAAGCTGATATTGACACCACTGGATAGATATCAATGTCAGCTTTCGAATGATATGTCTCATGGATGAGGTCATCATAGGTTGACCTCAGCTGACATGAAAGAGTAGGCCTCTTTGACCCCTAATATTTTGAAAAGGGGGACAAAGGTGGACGAGATATTTCACGGTTAGATAGTCCTATACCTGTGCTACTATCCCACAAAACCGAGCTTCAAAAATAGTTCTATGTAAAATTAATACACGGATAGTCCCACTCCAATCAGGACAAAGAACTATTTTTAAGCCTCGCTGCGTCTTCCAATTCCAAGTCATCCAATTCGACTTTTTTTCCCGCCCTTCGCAGCCCGACCAAACGGTTTTGTGGGATGGTAGCACAGGTATAGGACTATCTAACCGTGAAATATCTCGTCCACCTTTTCAAAATATTATTAGGGGTCAAAGAGGCCTACACTTCCATGTCACTGTCAGCTGAGGTCAACCTAAGATGACCTCATCCATGAGACATATCATTCGAAAGCTGACATTGATACCTATCCAGAGGTGTCAATATCAGCTTCCTGCGTCACCTAGTATGGAAGTTATTAGCCACTAAGCTCAACAACTCTGAAACGTACTAAAATAGCACTGACGCTTTATATCGCAGTTTCCACTAATGTGGAGCTGAAAAAAAATAATTTCTGTTGGGGGAAGGGAAGTCTGGGGACCTGGAGCTGATGAAAAATAATTTTTCCTTTTGGAGGAGGGAGGACGGTGGGGAGATGGAGCTTACATTGAGCTTTGAAAAAATTATTTTTCTGTTTGGGAGAGGTGGAAAATGTAGAGATGTAGCTGACATGGAGCTAATGAAAAATTATTTCTATTAGGGGGAGGGAAAAACTAGGGACATGGAGCTTACTTACATACAACAGATGAAAAATAATTTCTCTGTTATGGGGAGAGAGAGCGGTGGGGAGATGGAGCTGACATTGAGCAGAGGAAAAATATGCTTTTTTTATTTGGGTAAGGGGAAGTGGGTGTAGAGATGGAACTGACATGTGGCTGCGGAAAAATGTGCTTTTTCTGTTTGGGGGAGGGTAAGTGGGTGGGGAGATGGAGCCGACATGGAACTGAGGAAAAATATGCTTTTTCTATTTGGGGGAGAGGAAATGGGTTGAGAAATAGAGCTAACATGGAAATGAGGAAAAATATGTTTTTTATGTTTGGGGAGGGTAAGTGTGTAAAGAGATGGGGCTGATTTGGAGTTGAATAAATGTTCAGTGACATGGAGCTAAAGAAAAATGCTTTTTCTACTCATCGCCATCAACCCACCCACTTATTTCTATTAGTTTGCACCCTGCTTCGGAATTGTCATGTAATACCGTTGCGAAAGCAACGGGTCCTGGTGGCCTCGTAAATTAATATTACGCAACAAAGAAATGCAAGTGCACGTGTTACAGTTAGCTTGTACAGTTGGGAAGCTTATACACGTACTAGTAAGTTTGTACATCAATTTTGTTTTGAAATTCCATGAAAGGCTCCATAAGCGTGTTCATGGCCATGTAAGCCACTTTTCTGACAGATATTGAGGTGTACAATTTGATAAAAATATTCGTAAACATGTAATTAGATAGAAAGTAATTATTAATGGCATTGTAAAC
>JABASH010006187.1:0-10965 GCA_019776445.1 Tomocerus maximus
TCTGCTCCAGATTAAGCAGCTGAACTGAAATTCAAATCTGTCCATTCATTAAGCACTGGGATATTAAAACTAATTGAAATGGGCATTTCCAAATTGAATTCATCTGTTATCAGCACCTAATGTAATTTTCATTCTTAAATATGCAAATTAGTAGGCTTAATTAGTAGACATAATGGAAATGAATGGCACAGAGAAATCTAAACTACACATACATGCAGTTTGCAAATCTATATTTAGAAGATTTCTTTATTTCTATACTTTCGATGACCGATCTATTTTTTTTTTCAAATTCAGACATGATTATTACTAATTCTGTAGATAATAAGTTAATGAATATGTTTCTGGTTTCCTCTACTAATTTCGAATCACAATGCAATTCGAATGAAATGGGTGGCTACAGGTAAGTGGGCTGACTGCAAAACTCCTAATCTTCGAAAATCCTTAGCAGAGTACGCAGTAGACAGTGCCCATCAGCATTACATGCATACAATCATATAACTTAATCCCAAGACATATAAGATATTGCCGTACAATTTGATTACACAATGCAGAAAACGGTCCTTTCATTCAGCAAATATGAATATATGCATTAGAGTAGCTGAGAAAGAAAAGGGACTGCTTGGCAGTGTCAACTAAGAGCGAGTAAACGGAATTCCTTCATACGCATTATGTATAGGAAGTAGGGACATTAATACTAATACAGGGCCAATGCTAATGATTAAGTAAAACTTAATTGGACACGCAATTGAGGTTCAGTTCTAATGAAGATGTGCTGCAGGAGTGCTTAGAAAACGTCTTATACTGCAAGGCTCATTCCCTATGCATTGAGCATTGAATAATAATCAGAGCAAAAGACAAGGAAGAGGACTCGGCTAACTAACTTGCCTTTCCTTCCACCTTCCACTTGACTCTTTTCCTTCCTGGCACAATGCAAAATACCCAAGAAGCATACTTTTAATGCATATATTCTACCACTATTTTTGCCCCGTCCTTCAGCCTCTATATACTGCTGGATAATCTGTCGTGCACTCGGCACACCTTAATCACATAGACTTGTGCCCGTGTATGAATGTGCGTATATGTAAACCACTTACCTGCCTCCAGGCCACAACAGCGGAATTCAAATAACAAACTCAGAATAGAGAAGGAAGAAACATCTCTCTTATGTACTCCAATATAGCGAGCCTTAACAAAATAGAAGTACAATGCGCTTCTCACACCAGCTAACAAAACTTTTCATGTAGCGTGTAGTAGTAGGGAGTGAGTTTGTAGGAAGTTGAGTGCATGCAGAGCTGAGGCAACTCATAGAGTCACTCGACTTGATTTCACTTCGCTCATCCCTTCCCTCCTCACTTACTCACATTACAAGGAAGAAATGAAACAAAATCCTATTAAAACTATAATAACATTGAAAAACTATCACCCTCCTTTGCATTTTAATTCGAAGGAGATGAGGATGAGACTACTGGTCTATTATCATCTCCCGTCTTTCTACTCTATGCACTTCACATAATCTGTAGGTTATGTACCCGGGCTGAGCAACAATGTCTTCCACAAAATATACGTGCTTATATTTTCTAGAGACATTGAGGAATATGAATGAAAATTAGAAAAGACAGACAGAGTTCTTTCCTATCATTAACAAAAGCCGATAGCTAAGACCAGGCATGGAACTTCCATACCAAAGACACACTATATAATTACTCTGCTGTTGGAACATCGTAAAGATATTACATTAACAGATTTGCTATCTCCTCTTAGGCACCATTATCATTATAAAATCTTGTTGGTAGCGGATTTCAAATTAACTACTACATAAAACAAAACCATTGCAGAACATTCAGTAATTAACTGCCTGCGCCCTGTAACTATTAAAGAATCAATTCGGCTTGTCTTAATTTGTGTAGAATATCAGGGAGACAAATTGTAATGTTGGTGTTTATACTTAAAAGATTATCTGCATGCTAATTTTTCTGTAACTTCTAATAGTACAGATACTATGTACTTATGAGAAAATTTAGCATAGCTATTATATGTTATATGAGATACGTATAAAGTTTGACCACACAGATTGTATTGCAATTCGGTGGAGAATACTGCAACATCATAAATACCACCCTTGATTTTTCCTATCCATTAATTGTCTATAGAAACCTCCGTCTCTCAGCATAGATTGAGTGAGAAAGATGTTTCTGATTATGTATTCAATGAATAGGGAAAATCAAAATATCTTGTACTTATGTTTAATATCTTGGTTTTAAATTCTTACTACATGCCAACTACTTACCAAAGCAAGTAAGAGCTCATAGATTTAGCAGCAAATGGATTTAATAATTTTATTACAAAATTTTGGGACGATACTGCAAAACGTTTTTATTTAAACAAAAAGTAAGGAGAAGAAGGATATGTAAGCAATAAGATTATGAAATAAATATTATGATAGTAAGCCCATTTAAAATAGAGCCCATATTTTCGTTGAATACATAGTGGTGTACTGCATCAGTGGATAATCCTCGTTTGCTTGTCTAATCAATTTAAATTTATGCACAAATTGTCATAGGACACTTTTAATGATGCTAATGACAAGGAAGTTTTTGGAAGCGAGGCGAGCAGAGAGTGTTAATTGGACAGCATCCATTAGAACAACCACATCATGCCGTCTCATCACATTCCATCAAATAACTTCAGCCAAAACTTATTTTCACACTGCGCATATGAGTGAATAGTACAGGAGCAAGTTGAGTAAATAACACACACGATCCGTTCTGATTCAAACTTCAAATGCAAATCATTATCCCTGCGTACGTATTACTTTTAATAGAGTGTTGTGGTATGTACACATTACATTCGATAGTAAAGTGAGAAGTTTCTGGATACTACTTAATTGAATCTAGTATACCTATATAAATATACAAAAGCATCAGTACTGCTTACGGCAAGTAAACAAAACTGCTTATTTAATCATCCTGCACAAACATCGTTAAATGTACTACAGGACAATATATAGGCGTTACAAACACATAATATTATTGCTACTACACAGGTGAAGGTGTGCTAATTATTAACGTTATAACACAACATCGCAATCCTGAATCATTTTATCCTTATTTGCACGTAAAATATTTTATTGTAAACCTCATGTCGCAAAAATTGACTCATTTTATGTTATTTATGCACTATCCATTCATACTAAGAACACAAGTAGAACATAATTAGAACATAATTAGAATGTTCTAGTTACTTACGTCGTTAAGACTTCAGACAGGAAAATAAAATGCAGATATGGACGTTATGTAAGAAGTGGTGATTCCTGGTTAGAAAAGCATCTGCTAACTCAATTATAGTATTGCTTCATATTTTATCAGCATTATTTAGGTCTGCCCATCGGATGGGCTAACTAGGAAGATATTCATGGAGTCTTATTAAAAAGAGACTTGGAAACAGTATAGTGAGAAGACCTAAGCTAAGGAAAACCGCTAGAATCCCGTTCCGACTAAACGAAACCAACTAAACTCCTTGTCAGTGTCTTTTTCATTGTTAAAAGTTTGGAGCTAGAGTGGAGACAAGACACAAGAGAGAGGATAGGGATTCTATCACATAAAGTAACGTCTCTTTCGCCAGTAAATTTTCATCCACCAACTCATACCTCATGCGTGTATGACCATTTAGGTTAGCTACTTTGTTCATTAGTTCCGTTCTGCGATAAGAAGCATGTCGTCGTACGATTGCGACGTGCAGGGACAGTGACAGCAGTTTTCTATGGAAAATAACTAACTCGACAAGATAAACCGAACTAGACAAGTCGGGTTAGGTTAGATGACATTAGAAGATAAGACTATTATAAATACAAATCTGTACGTGCCTATGCTTTTACTCGCATTGCTGTAATATAAACTTACATAGGCAGATATACATTCTTTCTCATTTTAATGCAACCAATTTACATGTTACATATTCTAACAATACTGGTAACTAATTTTTAATTACAACTAAAGCTAAAGGTGAAAACTAAAGATGAAATTGTGCAGTGCATTACGCACAATAAATATCTCATGGTTGAAATTGAAAAGAAATGATCCAGAGAAGGAAACAGGAGTAAGAATGCAATTTATGCAATCCCTGAACATTTTCTCAATTTTAACCGTTATTTTACACACTATTTCTTCCAAATCTAATAAAGTTTGTACATAATCAGTTATTTGTACGCAGGTTATATTTATAGATGGGCATTGGAAGGTATCTTAAATATGGACTGTAATTTGTATTCCCTAAAATCAATTTGTCGCATAAAATAGGAACAATAGAGGATAATAGGAGTTTTGCGTTCCAAAAAATTTGTAAAATGTTATCATTTATAATTTTTATCAAATTATAAATCTTATACATGACAAATGTTTTGACATCTATAGTGTTCATAATTTATAGCTTTTATAGCCTGACCAAGGTGAAGTTACAGTGAGGTTTATAAATTTTATATAAGTTTTATAAATGGTATTTCACAAACCCCCTAATAGAAATAAAGTTTTCTAACTTCATATGAATTGAAGTGACATCAATTCAAATAATTGCTATTTCTTCCGACTCACTTAGTGATAAAAAATGGAAACACGTTTTACTCACGTAGACGACTATAACGTATACTATGTACACCATTACACAGTTGTTGCAGATATCCATGATCGAGTAAAGTCAAATATGGAAATTCTTTTCGCAGAGAATTCCATTCACCAAGACTATAGTTCGTAATAGGAAATGAGGGTGAGAAAGTCTACAGAATTGTATCCAGGTAGAGTGAAGCATATTCGGAGTTGGACGATCCTAGCTTCTACTTTAGTGGCGATTAGTCTAAATCTAACTTTAGAGCTGCATCATCGTTCTTATAGGCGGATCTCGGAAAATCGTATATTGAGTTCTTTAAGAATATTCATTCGCTTTCCCTTTATTGCCTGGCTAAGTCCTGGTTTGCTTCGCTGGTGGAATTCTCCAATGGGCAATAAGGCATAGACATAACACACATACACACATTGCTTTCTTGATTGAAACATTTGGAAAGAAAGCACTTTGTCCTTCCTTGCATTACATTATAGGACATTACATCCATTACAGTTCCAATCTCTCGTCGCTGACTTCACAACATCCTTCCATTCTCGAAATGTCAAATGGAATGGGATCCTATTTATTTAAATGATCGTAATTACATTACAATCCACGTAAAGGCATTGGTGATGATAATTTTATGAAGAGAAACGGCTTTGGTGATAGATTCCCTTAGGAATTGCATTGTAATCTCCTATTAATATTAAATTTCAGCGAATAAGTTGCATTTTCCATAGAAATACCCAAACCTACTTATATGCAAATCCAAGATTGCTTAAGTCGCAACATTAATCTTTAGTTTCATGTCAACACAATTGCATGCATATATCCAATTAATTTAATTACTTTAACCACGAAGTGTAATGTCTATTACATGCAAATGTACAGCCGCATTCCAAAAAACTGGCAATCGTAGATGCTCTGACAGACATACAACTTGGTTAATCTTATAATGCCGTAAGTGCAGAGTTTTGAGGCTTGGATAAAGTACATTATTATAATTGCATCACTTTTCATTGCTTCAACTTCCAAGTAGCTTGGTCTATGATCGCTCGCACACAGAAAAGTTAATATAAATATATAATACGTGCCGGGTGTACCCATCTGGAATAATATTCCTATCTTTTTATCCAATTCACTCCAAACTCATGAATGCATCCTGACAATGTGACATTATGCGCACATGAAATATGACTGTGTCACACACACACCACACTTTAAGCCAAGCTTACATAGCTGCAGTCGAACTGCATGAAGTCAACTTAAATCAGTGACTGCTTCTTCTTAGTAGCTTATCTTCCCATCTCATCTCATCCATATTCATTCTGCACCTCAACCTGAAAATTGGAATGAAACCCACACACAGAAATATGTGCTAACTCTACTCCATGTCCTGCTCCTACTACTTGTACTTATATCATTACATACAGGGTATTCTCAAATTTCAAACAGCACTTTCACGTTCTGTAAATCAATAATGTCTATCTGTATACCAAACTACCGATTAAAAGCCTATTAACCAGCAGTAATGTTATGATTTCTCCAGAATACATAATCCAAAAAAAATGTATAATACAAGAACAGATATGCCAGTCATGACTCGTGCCAACATTAAAAATTATATTTCCTCCTTTGTCTGCGCTGCCAAATTGAAGAGGATGATATCTGAAAATTTCCCTGAAATTCAAAAATAAGTTTACAAAAAATTTCACTATCTTGATCGATTTCCTGTTATGTTAACCGTATTTAGATCCATTTTCTACCAAAAATGTATACATCTCTTCTTTCAAAAGAGATGGTATTCGAAATTCATTTCTAATTACACATATGGTTTTTGGTACTAAGTGTATATAGTGTAGAATAACGTAATAAAAAGGAAATACATGTATTTGTCACTTGCTAACAAATAAATAGTTAAGGTTAAGCATATATTGAACTCCAAGTAAACATGAGCGAAATTGTCGACCGTTTTTGTCTCTATTTGCAAACACCCTGTAAGCAATATTTTTAAAGATGTAGTCGTACAAACCAATATATCGATTAGGTAGCATACTTTCCTCATGCAAATCAAAAATGAACTTAAAAGAAAATGTACTCGCATTTGTCATATGAAGCTTCAATGGTACCAACTGTAGAAGAAGATAGAAGATGCATGTTCAAGTGAGAATTGTGGAGAAGAAGACAAAGCATGACGGAAGAGGAGCATAGAAGAAATCAAATTTAATTTGTCAGATTTGCATCCTTCTCTTTGTATTGTTAGATGCTTTTTATTTAGACTAACTAGCACAGATAGGAAACAGTTCCATCAGTCTCATTTGCATATGATTCAATTTGGAATTTTTCCTCCCATTCTTATCTTGATCTTATTACATTCTGATATTTTCTCTTTTGGTAACCACACAAAAGATAAGAAAATATTGTAGCCAGCACTCTCGCTAAGTATTTGCTCTTTCCTGTTTTGTCCAAAAAGAATAAACATCGTATTTCGTATTTTCCAATTACTAAATGTTATATAGTTTCCCGGTAGGTACGCTTCTCCAGTACTTTTAATGTTTTGAATTGATGCTATGTCGTTTCTGCAGATAATGGAGCTGTATTGTATTGTGTTGTTGGTCGGATCCTGGAGCTCTGTTTTGTGAAAGTCTAATTGTATTCTATCGCAGTGAATTTTAGCCATCAGAGAACACAACAGTCTCAAGTATCTTCCACTTGTCTTGCCTTGACTTGACTAAAGTACCTCGTAAACAGAAACAGACACAGAAGTCTCTTCCTGCACTTATTCCTTCGAAAAAGCTACTAAATAGATACATACATACCTTGTGCACTGTGTAACTGTAAGTACCTAGTCCTAAAAAAGAAAAATTGCCTATTTTCCTTATATATGTATGAACTTGTAAATACAGAGCTACTATTATTACCTACCAGAGTAGAGTGAGTAGGGCCAATACATGTAGAGCAGTGCAGTAAAATAAAAATCCAATAGAGAGAAATAGGTAGGTAGTCCCACATTGAATAGCAGTAGACTGCTACAGATTTCAATTGAATACACAGACTAGACAGAAACAACCTTTTTATTAAAACGAAGGAGACACTACTACACTATGCTTTTATAAAACAGTCCGTCTGTGCAACTCAGACATCTATATGTATCAAGTTTTATTTAGTAGTTCTGCTCAGTAATTCTTTGTAGAACTCACATCAGATCTGCTTTGTTGAGTTCCTTGCTTTATCGACAACTACATACAACTCCTGCTATATTATATTCCAAACTAACTACCCTAGCTACTAAACTTTTCCTATTTCACATATAAACTCGGCTTGGCACTATCCATAGCTATGGTGCAATTCTAGACTATCTTCTGTGTACAAAATGTAGTACGAAGAAAATAGAGAACAGCTATAAGATATATTATAGCCGTAGAAAAGACATTGACTTGTGAATCAATGTTAAATGCTTTGTTTTTGGACACGTATACACACACAACTCAATTGTTAATGGTGGGTAGGTACTTGCTTATCTACATATAAAAATTTTAGCATTCTATTGTACTCATTGAATCATGTAGGTATAGGTGCATAACAAAGTTTGCTTTTCCCGTTGAGTAGACAGTTAGATATTCCCTTCTACCTATATATTATATTATATAATGTAATTTGATAGAAAAATGCAGTGCATGCTCTGGCAATAAAGTAGGCCAGAGTGACGGGTGTAGAGCACTCGGAGAAAATATTGCCAAATACCTGAGTGTCAAGTGTCTACAGAGTCGATTATTTATAGTGGACGTAAGTAGTAAGAGTACGGAGTCTTCGTACTCACCTCCCGTTTTACTTCACTTACACTAAGACACTAGGGGCTCTGCAATTCTGCTAATAGAAATACTTTTCTGTTTTATGCAGCCGGTCGTTTGTATTAGTGGATAGTAGCACAATGGCTCTACTCTTCTGCTCTACTTATGGCCTACACGATGTGATTCAAAAGAGAAGTTAGCATGGAGGTAAGAAATCTCAGCCCAACTCACAGCTTCATCTTCTCATCTAATTCAATTCTAAAAAGAAACTCTTTTCGTCTACTACACACGTCAATCCACTCTCCATCGACTCTTACACCAAACCCTTTCGTTGGCAAGTGCATTAAGGACATTACTTTGCTCGATCCAGTTTTTCTCTATTAAATTCAACACATTACATGCGAAATTACCGCATCAATCTAAAACTTCCCTAAGTAAGTTACAGACATAATAAATTGAACAGGTAGCTCCAAACAAAATATGTTTCATTATATTTCAAAATTAATAGATAGCTACTGTAGTTTATAGCCCTGAACAAGTAGGAAGGAGTGAGAAAAGGATCGACCCTTGAGTTTGGGCCACTGCCTGGCCTACCCTGCAAATATTTTTCAACACACACTTGTAAACGATCCTAGCAAAAACGTCCAGACTGATAGGTATAAATTATTCCTATTAGCATTCAAAGGTAACTATTATAAAGATGTTTCCTATCTTTTAATTCAATTCATAGAGACTTCTACAACAAATCCTATGTTAATATTAATGCTAATAAGTAGTGCTGTGATCCGGTTTCTCTCTTATATCGTCTGGGCTATCTACCATCCCAATGCATTTCTACAATGATGCGTAATGCTTATTTATATATTTGAATTGTAATTGCACAACACAGTAACATGCATACTACTGATCTACCAATTAACAACAGGATACGATTTGACTGGTAAATCTTCAAGATTAACATACATAAATATATGTGTAATCTATGTAATCCCATTTACTATCCTGTGTATATGCCAGATTTACAAATAGGTACAATATAATTGCTGTCTTCAACTATACCTACCAATATTATGCAGTAGGTAGGTACTACGATAATTTAAAATCCTATATATTAAAACCCAGACAGACAGCACTGACAAGTGAAATACAATATTCTGCACTGCAACAAAGATGACAATAGATTATAATAAAGTAATAATGAAGTAAGTAATACATAGAACATTACCATTACCTCTCTGCCTAATAATGCTGACTTCGGTACGCTAACTAAACTTCTTGTCCATAAATTGTCAACAGGTTTTTCTTGTATATTATTTTCATTTTTCTATTATAAATATGTTAACAAAGGTACGCTAACTAAACTTCTTGTCCATAAATTGTCAACAGGTTTTTCTTGTATATTATTTTCATTTTTCTATTATATGTTAACAATAACAAAGACTACAATGCTAAACCCTTAGTAGTCTTCATTACTACATCTACAGATAAAGCAGCATGTATTAATTCAAAGACTAACAAAAGCTACGCATCTCAGAGGTAAAGAGATGAGTTAAGTTAACACATTAACAAAGAAACTTTATTTAAAAATTCGTTGTAGCACTTTCTCATAAATCTTGAAAGCTACATGAGCATTTCATTACACTGCGACCGTAGGACCATTACACGCTCCCCACCAGTTTTTATTGCTTGCTTTTCTAATTGCTCCAACAAACAATACAAAATCCAAGAGAGTATCTAATGCGATTTATCATTCCTTATTCCACTACACAAAAGTGTCTCTACAGATACCCAGCTATCACTTTTAGCATCTACTTGAACAAAAGATTACAGGTTTTTTTTCACTTTGACCTGCCCTGTCGTCTTTATAGGAAGGAAAACAATTGTGTTTTTAATCGATCATCCATGGCTTTAATTGCCCGCATGGAGATGGAGAACACCTTTCTGGAATGCAATTGTTAGAGTTTTACCATTACATTCGATTTTTGAGAGAGATGTTTCAACTCTGTTGACTGCAACAGAAATATACACCTTGCTCTATATTCAAGCACAACAAGCACAATATAACTAGAACAGTTTAAGCTCATTGGACGTTACCAATTTACATTGCAACGTATGTAATACAAAACTACTTATAGGTTAGAGCAAACATATGCTTTAATAGTATGTTATCAACAAAATGATAGTTGGCTAGATGTAAGTTCTGATGATAATGATTAGGCTACTATTTTAAATAATTATCTCTAATTCAGACAGAAGTGAGTTTTTGTTGGCTTTTTAATGCTAGGCGAGTCTCATCTCAACTTCAGGTGACTTTAAAATGTATTGCTTAATCACATACATTTTCTAGTGTGCAGAAAATGTGCTTAATATTATTTGTATGATGTGGTCAAGTTTGTGTGTGTAAATGTATACTTGAATTTGAATAATCATACATTATGGAACGTAACCTGCCAGCGGGGAATTCATTTGCAAACTTTATGAAGCTACTTATAATATATTTACAATTATCTGACAAATATGTTTACTATACTCAGATATGTTCAAGCAGAGACTGTAAGAATAACCAATAGCATCTGCCAAG